>JAOTQE010109845.1:0-13288 GCA_025631205.1 Nesometra sesokonis
AGCCCTCGTAACGTTGTAAAAGTGTGCTAATGTTTACGACAAATTACGAACACACACCGAATAATTGCGAAGGTTTAGGTATTTTTGGGACAATGTCGCAAACACTTCCCAACGCAATCGGGCAGATGTTGACCACGCTCCAACTGAACAGCCCTTCGTTCGTAAAACCTTTTTTACACTGACAACACTGATAAGAAGAAGATCAGGTTGGAAAAACAAAACCAATGAGGATGATGTGCAGCAGAAGAATGAAGAAGTTGTGGTGGCAGAGAAGGATGAGGATCACAACAAGACAGATATAGAGGAGGAGGAGGAGGGAAGACTGGTTTGCAACAAGCAACATGGCCGCTGCAGCCAGAAGCAGGGGTTGTTCCTCAATGAGTTCTGTATGAAGATATTACATGGCTGCCATTTTATCAGAGACTAGTGCAAGAAAAAGTAAAGTAGGATGCAAATACTCGCAAAATGCCGCAAACAGGTCGCAAACTGTGGCAAACAGGTCGCAAAATATCGTAAACTGTTCGCAAAATGTTACAAACGGATCGTAAAATATCGTAATTTCATCGTTTCATATATCGTATGTACATCGCATAATAGCGTAAGACATTCGTAACCTACTCGCACGTATTCACAAAAAATCGCAACGTTACCACTGTATTCACCTCAAAACTCATTCTGAGGTAACAATTGATGACGATTCATTACGATTTACAAATCTTAAATTGTCGCAATCAAAATCGTCAAAGTGTGACTGGGGCTTAAATGCTGTTGATCACAGAATTTCTATCCTCCTGAGTAAACTCATGATTATCACACCCTGTGTCCCATCCGATATCTCAGGACAAGTGGCCATATCCGATATGGGATAGCTGTTCATGTGTTTTATCAATGCTACCTTCTTTTATGAAAAACACTTTTCAGCTCTGTTTTATCACAAACATTAGATAAACTTTAATTATGCCTACTGTGTTCACATAGAAATAGAAAAATAGTTAAATTTATAATGCTCTAATTGTGAAATATTGTTAAAACCTGATAAAAAAAATCTTAGACGAGTAAATTTTGACAAACCATTGGTAATTTCAAGGACGAGATGTTTTATAATTTCTGGGGAAGAGACAATAATATTTGTTGAGTCACTCACCTTTAATTGCTTCTCGTTTTCAGATAGTTCAGTCTTTATTTTTTTCTTTGGTGCAGAGTCTGTTTCATCTTTAGCTTTTCTCTTTCTGTTGGAATTAAAGAAGAAAAAAAAGTTAAAGCAACACTGTAAAACCCTTTATTTTTGCGGCCATAAATTTTCGCGATTTCACGATTTCAAACATTTCGCGGTCTTTTACTTGCGCGATGGGACGTTTCAATAAATAACATTTTTCACAATTTTTACCCTTTATGTTGCACACAATGACTGTTATTTTGATTATAAACTTATGTTTTGGTTGAAGACGATGATGTTAATTTTGAAAATTGTCCATAATGGCAAAGTCTAGGCCTGATCCATATACCTATGAATGATTTACCTGCCTAGCGAATCTCGCGATCCTTCTGTGTTACCAACTTCGAATCGCTAGGCCCAACCAAAGTAGGCTCAGGTTAGACTGATTTCGCGTGACAAATTCCACGATTTTATTCACCAATTTTCGCGTAGAATTCCAGCCCTCCATTAGGCTACGATCGTCTGTTGATCATTTATGACACAAGCCTGCTTTAAAAAATCTGATTCTCCGTCTCATTTTAGTTTAAAATCTTTTTTTTTTGCCCATGTGTTCATGAACTGACCCGACAGCAAAGCAACCCCGATGTATAGCGCCACCACTCTTGTCATATGAGAACAAAATGTCTGCGCCCAGTGGATTCGCTTGAAATATTTCCTTTCAAAATACGGATTCATTTTATCGATAATTAGGAGATGTTGAGAGCCAAAACTCATTATAAGAGATGAATTTATTACATATCGATTTGCGAATAGTAACAACATTTTTATTTCACAAAATAAACATGTTTTTAGACGATCTTCTCAGCCTCACTATATCAGACTTCTGTTTGGGGGACCATGCCGTGGTGGGTCCCGATTTCGGCAATTGCAATCTTATCGATAGCGGCGATTGGCCCAGGCCTGCTCTGCTCTCTTTCGTAGGGGGATCAGTCATATATTTTACTGTTTCTTTGTAGTATTTTTGTCGTGATTCGTGAATGATTGTCACTTAAACAAAAAGAGACAAGATCAGTTATTTTATATATTATGGTATCTTTAATAAAATCTGTTTTGGCCATTGTTTTTGACAAATAAATTTTTGTGATTTTCACACGCCCTTAATTTTCATGATCGTCGGGTCATCGCAAAAATTAAGGGCGCACGAAAATAAAGGGTTTTACAGTATGCACTTTGATCTTTGACCTAAGTTGTCACCATCTGACAAACTCATGTTGCTTTAAACTATGTGGCTGGTCATCAGGCCTCACAAGACAACACCTCCTTGTTTTCCCATAGATCATGGTGGACATGAGTATCCGCTCCAACATCATCAGGGTTGAAAAGTTGCTGTATGCAATTAAATGTCAAAATCCGGGATGTTGACTGGTTAATTTCTTCATTTCTAATTCATCTGCATTGTAATTTACTTGCACTGTAAATTTTTATCTCCGGCTCACGAGCCGAATCATTCAGAAAGTGAATAAAATGCATCAGAACAGAACAGAATTTTGATCTTTGAAGATATTGGTTAATTTAGATAATGGACCAGGCGTAGGAAGGATCTGTTATATAGCTTCAGGAGTTGTGAAAAACGTTTTGAAAAACAACAAAATATTAACAATGGACAGAAAGATAAATTAACCAATTAAGGAATGGGATGATCAACATTACCAAAGCCTGATTTCCTCTTTTTCCAAAATCACCAATTTGAAACAGAGTTTTCAATCGTTACCAAAAAAGTTGAAAAATAAATGATAAAAGTTGAATCACACTGGACCTCTACAGGTAATTATTATGCTGTGCACAACAAAATTCATCTATCTTTGCAATGAATTAAAATCGTCATAAAACAAATTTAAGGAACTTTCCAACTAAACTTTTTATATATTAGTTGGATAATTGTATGTTATGTTCTAAAGCAACTTAAACTCACGAAAATGTAAGTAATGAACAAAATGTGTAATTTATTTCTAAGTCCAAAACAATTAAATTCTTTTCACAGGGAATGTTGCACCTAAGCTTTACAATCCAAATCGTTAAAATTGGACATTTTAACTTTGACGATCCGAATCGTTACCGTTAAAATTGGACATTTTAACTTTGACGATCCCAATCGTTACCTTTTTTGACATCAAGATTAACATTGAAAGTGACCTGTTTTTGGTGATTTACAATAGACAGGAAAACAGGCTTAAGAATCAGTCTAGAATATCAAACCAATTGATATTACAACTTAAAACTTGAAGCACTCAAAGAGGGCAAATCTCCACCAAGCAACCAAAATCGTCGCTTTTGTAGGAATAATAATGTAAGTTATAAGTGTGGTTATCCTTATTGTTAAAGAAGAAATCGGTACTGTAGTGGTATTGTGGTAAGCACACTTATCTTACAGTTCAAAGTCCTGGGTTCAAATCCAGTTTCAACTGTTTACAATTTCTATACACACTGTCCTATTTTTTTGCAGGAGTGAATCTTAACCACCAAAGTAAAGTGTCGATAAGTTCTTACACAATACAGATAACCACAAAAACTTCATAGTATTATCCCCTCGGACAGTTCGATTAAAGGTTGATTCAAATTCGAGAACTTCAGATTGGAAGGTAACAATGTTTACAACAAATCTACTGTACAGCGTCAATTGGTGGTTTTACAATAACGAAAAGCATTCTAAGAACGGTGTGCAGAAACTAACAATGAGGTCATCACAATCTAGCCAACTATTTCTTTCTATGAAAAATCAGAAGCCCCACTACTACCATCACATGACTTGGTCAAACGAGGCGACAACATCGGCTAGCATTTCCTTTAGAAAGTGTGTTGATAACACACAAAATGTAGAGATCAATTGCTAATTTATTTCTACACTACTACGTAATTTTGCATGTAATAATCAGGGGCGGCTCCAGCAGAGCTGGAAAGCGGGGCCCATTGTCGAACAGAGAGGGCCTGTTGCCAAGTTCTGCTCTGAATTGGTGTTTATAGAAGGCCTAGGATCCTCCCCATGACATTTTTTTTTTCAAGCTAGATGCTTTTCTTAGGTATTTGAGAGGTCATGTTTACAGATATTTCATTGCAAACAATGATTTTTTAGGTTCAAACAATATTATCCCAAGCCAAAATGCGGGCCTGGGTCGGGTGGTACTCGCCCTGGATCCACACCTGATATTTCTTTGGAAGGAGATGGATTTATTACTTACGCCACCAGTTTTTTTTTTAGCTCCTTTTGATCATTAGCTTTTAGCTTCTTAAAACCCGATAGCTGCTCTCCTGAGTACGTCTCCAGCCAACCCATCTCTTCTAGCCTGCTTGGTTTAACAAAGCAGTCAACATGGTGCCACACGTCAACGGGTCCTGGAATGTTCTTCTCCGCTGCTATCTCGTAATCTCTCTTTGAGATTCGCATGGCATCCTAATCAATAAAAAGTACAATAGTGGTTTCATTTTAGATTGGCCGGCGGACAATCTGGGTACAGTTAAACCTCCCTGTGCAGACACCTCCCGTAAGCAGACACGGACACTTTTTGTCTTAAAATTTAGATTTTTTTGTATGTTAATTTACCTCCTATAAGTGGGCATCCTAGAAAATTTAGTGATTTTTCCATACAACGAATACAAATTTCTGTACAAAAACATCCTTATTCTGTAATGGCTGAGAATCATACTGAACTAATCTTAAAAAGGATAAACAATATTTAATAAAATATACAATAATAATAATAATAATAATATGCGACTTTTATATAGTGCTTATTGCCAAGGCCTCTTAAGCGCTTCACAATTATTGGGACAAACAACTATGGAATACAATCCATTCCATAATGTTGCAGCCGTAATGAGCGCAAACGGCATTTGTGCCTCCCAGGTACCCATTTATACTCCTGGGTGGAGAGAGGCAACGTGGATAAAGTGTCTTGCCTAGGAACACAAACAGCTGACCAGAATAAGCATCGAACCACCGACCTTGTGATTGGAAGCCCGAAACGCCACCACTGCGCCAACTGCTTCCACCTGTAAATGCGGTTTCTAGATATGGGAGGTTCATTTTACAGTTAAGCAAGTTTGACCCCATCAATGTTCCAGCATATTTCAATCTTTAACAGGTATTTATAGCCTTTTTAGTTGATAGTTAACCACTATGGGTGCTGGTCATGAATATAATAAATTCAACAATGACATAAATGTAATTATTTAGAGTTATAATTGAATATTTTAGGGAAAGGGACAAGTTCCCTCTCCTGGGGACTGAAACTCCCAGCCTATAATTTATTTGGTACTTCCTTTTAATTTTCAAAAGGACACATGTGGATCCCATATTAGAAACAAGTTTATCTCTTGGAATGACCGGACTCAACTGGTGCTAGTCAGATTCTTTTTAGAGCTTGTCCTTGTTCAGCAATGAGAGGGAATCCATAGGCCTAGGGTTGAATGCTGACTTAATGATGAGGATTATATTTCCTTTTTCTTCACTTCATTTAGCTTTTTTTTTATTTGTACACTTGTTTTTACATGCTTTTGTAGTGCAAGTAAGGTGTCAGCTACTGGCTTTTGTCCACCGGACATGATACGCCATCAGCACAAGTAGCCTAAATATCAAACGTGTTGCAAACCTTGTGCTGCGCCCTCAGCCCACGAAATTTCACTGCACATGTAAACAACTGCCATGCAGTTGGAGTACAAGTGAACATTCGTGTGCGCCATTGGCTAACTTGTGCAGCGGTCTTTAAGCATCGTACCTTTTCAATCTTATCAAGGCATTCCTTGCAAGTGCTTCGGTTTGACTTAGCATATTCAACAGCGAAGTCCGCTAGTTCTTGTATGGCACCTTTCTTTCCTTTACCCTTCGTTGCTCCACCTGCAGCACTTCCCGATATTCTCTCTTTAATTTTCTGTTGGTCATCCCATCTTATGTTGTCAAAACCACCTGAAAAAAAAACAAGTAAATATTTTAGGAAACGTTTCCACAGAAACTTCAAATTATCTGATAAAATAACATCCAATCAAAAAAAATACAACTTTGCAAAGTCAGTGTTGACCAGAATGCATTGCTTTTTCCTAATCGGGTACTAACTTCCACTGAATTTCCCTTTTCCTTGTGTCACATGTCGGTTAAATCGTCGTAAAATAAGATCAAGGCTCTGTTCCATTCGCCTTCAGGCTTGGACATAGGATTTACTTACTCTCCAGTGGTGGATCTGTTGCCGGTGTTACCAGTGGTGATTAAGCCTCAAATATTCCCAGAAAAACAATATTTAAGAATGATACAAACCAATATCTGAATGGTCTTGAACAGTTGCCTTCTTCCAAAAGCATGCAAAATGATACCAATTAGGTATTTTGCCATCAAAAACAGGAGACTGAAAATGAATGATAAAAGATTTGTGCAAAAACATATACAATATTTCAGTTTTGTAAGTAATAAAATTCAACAAATTATTTCCTCTTTTTCTCATCAGATTTTTTTGCATTGAGTATTGAGTGAGTAGTTTTTGGTTCCTATTCAACAAAATAGAATTTTTTCAAGGTTATAGTCTGTGTAACTGTTACGCTGACATTACGATAGTTTGTAAACAGGTAAACGTGACCTTCTAAAAAGCTGATAGTTACCTATTTTAGCATACATGTAGTGTTGGTAATCTAGTTGTGTCTTAGTTTTAAAAAAATGCATTTGGATAATAAGAAACACCAAAATATAGACATTTAAGTCATGTGGCAAATTCTTTCACTGTGGTAAAAATCTGGCCTGTCTATGACAACGAATTAAAGCCTAATCTGTTTCACCATGGTAACAAACTTGTGCTCTACATTTTGTCAACCAAATTGACATGTAATATAATGCAATGGAGTCTATTATGAATACTGTATGCATAAAAATATACAGTACCTACAAAGGGATTTCCTAACTCAACAAAATAAACCTTTTGTCTAAAACACTCCCCCGAAATTAAATAAGAACCATGGTTCAAGCAAGGTGGTTTAAAGGCCTATCACGCATCTGCCTTAAAAGAATTACCTATTGACTTATATCAACAAATAATACAGTACTATTTGGGTTCATTGTGAACGGTAGATTTTGTTTCTGTTAGTTAGGCTTATGTAGTTGTCAATTTGTAAGATGCACATAGACTTGCTCCAAGTATGTATATTATATTTTAAGTGTTATAATGAAATGCGCCACCAGTTGGATGATGAAGTTTTAGTGGTGTGAGGTTTGTCATTATACAGACATTCACAACAGTGAATGAACTTGGGTTGAAAATGGAAAGTACCGGGCAACATGACGTAATGATTAACGTTCCGTATTTGGCTAATTAGGCCAGTAAGTCAACCAATCAAAGGTTCTCATTTTGAATGATGCCATCCGAGAACCTGAGATAAAATACAATAGGGCCTAGGCCTTGTGTAAGGTGATCGAGGTAGAACATATCTTAGGTGTAACTAGATAGGCCTAATACTATTTAATGGCAATGATGAGAGAACTAGGCTAGGCTGGATAACCCCAAACAATGTTTCAGCAGTCAATCCCTGGTGGGAAAAGGCCTACACTTTATGAATCTGCCAGCAATTGTCAAACATGCATATATTCAACATTTTTCGAGTGGATTAGACAATCACATGCAACTGAAATCAGGCAAGCGGATAATTATATGCCTATGAAAACGTGGTGGGAAATCATGTGACACTGAACTGCCAAGACGGTGATCTAAACATCAGAAAGGTATGGCAATCCACCTGCTATGGAACGCAATGGGTGCCTTTTTTTTGTCTTTTCACAAATTAAACCGAATCATCGTCTTGAACCGAGACTAAGATGCACCATAAGACGGTGTGCATCATGAATGGGTCAGTTATAAACATTCCTGATGCATTGTAACGTCATGGAAACCTTTTGTCTATTACAACATTGACGATATTAGCTTATTTTTTCGAACTAATGACATGTTTACATAAATCTCTGCATGCTCATGAATTTTGTTCCGACGATGCGATACCTTTCACACATACCCCAATTTCTGAATTAACTTAGTTGCAATTAACCAATTACTTATATTATTTTTACAATGAAACAATTTACAGTATTTGTCCGAGTATAAGCCCATAGGGCCTGGCCACGAAAATCGGTGAAATTTAGGGGGTGGCCTATACTCGGATGAAATATCAAATATGAAAATTGAAGGCACCTTTACGATTTCTAAATTAAGTCAAATCGGAGTGTATGTATCAATAATTAAAAAAAATTAAAACAAACTATTTGCCTTACTGTTTCATTTTTTGTATTTCCCCATCGTGATTTCTTGACGCATGCAGGCCTACTGTAGGCGTAGCCTACACAACAAAAACACCACCACCGCGAAAACCAGGAAGATATTATTAGCAGCCAAAAATGAGTTAATAATGCTAGCACCCTCTATTTTATGAATGGCAGTGACGCGGTAGCCACGCGAGGAGAAGTGGGACGGAATGACCACCAAAAACAAACCATGGGCGTACAGGCTGTATAAGTTAGGTTTGTTACATGATTTACGGGAATTGGAAAAAGAATATTCAACAGTTGAACTTCCTTGTGCGGACACCTCCTGTAAGCGGACACCTCCTGTAAGCGGACACCTCCCATAACGGACACTAATTCAAAGCCTATTTGTTCTTCCTATCTAATCGGTGCATTTGGTACCTCTTGTAAGCGGACACAATGTTTACGGGTAACTTTTTGTCTTAACATTAGATTTTTTAAAAATGTTAATTTACCTCCCATAAAATAAAATTTAGTGATTTTCTGTACTTTTCTTGGATCCAAGGGTGTCCGCTTACTACTACTAAGTAGTAGTAGTTCAACTGTACTAAGATTGGATCAAATGTTTTTTTAGCGTAAACCTCACCACTTTTTCATAGTAAGGTGTAGACTTTGATGTGAAAAATGACATGGGCTTATAGTCGAGCATGGGCTTATACTCGGACAAGTATGGTAATACATGCAGTTAAGTAAAAAAATAACAGAAGAATATTTAAGCCATCAGGGATGTAGCTCGAAAAATCCAAGGATGGGTGGCAACAAAATAAGGGTGGGTGAGAATATGATTAAAACAGTAGGTTTACCTTTTCTAGAGGCTTGGGGTAGGTGGCAGGTTTAATTTAGGCTGGGTGGAAGGGCTTAAAATAAGCTTTAGGATGGGTAGAACATTTTAGGGTGGGTGGCCTCGCCCACCTCCATCAACCATAATTACATCCCTAGCGATGAAATAATATACAGTAAGGCAAGAAAGAACCCCTTTTTCCTTATTTTACTTTAGAGATACAGAAAATATTGAAAACTAGCCTGCGCAAGGCTCTGGCTAGGTTTGTATGAAAACGTGATTGACTTTTTGGCCTTGTTGTTATGTTTCATTGGTTCGTAGTAGACTGCCAACATTTCGTTGCTTCTGTGTATTTTTTATATCTGCGCTATGCTTCTTGCCAATGGTTCGTTCGTCACTATGGTTCGTCACAATATGGTGCATCACAAAACTGCCTGAAAGGCCCGCCATGGTAAACATCATAAATAGGACGTTGGGATCCGTCGTGGTACATGAAAACATGACACATGCTGAACCAATGACACTCCATTAGCGAGGATCCTACACAGTGCATCTTACAATTGACATCTTACAAATAGCAATCACAAATGTTATTGATAAAATACAGGGGGGTTGGTGTGTGTACGACATAGGCATATAGTTTGTCATTATAAGCAGACTTTACTACTTTAATCCATTAAATAATAGGCCTATTCCTAGGCCTAGATTCAATATTATTGTAATAAAAGAAGGCTAGAGTAGGCTACCCTAGGCCTAGTAATTGATTGATTGACAAAACTGAATTTGCTAGCCTAAATATTTTTAAATAGGGCCTAGGCCCTAGGCCTATTTATTCATTGTGTTTTGTTATTAGAGTATTAACTTTTAAAATTGATTACAATATTTACATAAATAAGATATTCACAAAATACATTAGGCCCTTAGGCCTATGTGATGTATGCCAGGGCCTATGACCAGCTAAAAATGAGTAAGGACAGGACTGCCTAGCCCAGGCCATAGGCCTAGGTTATACAGAGGCCTAACGGAAGAGCAACTTACCTGGACCATTCTAGCAAGTCGTAGGGTCTCTTTTCTTATGGTATCCTTGCACATTTTACAGCTCGCTCTTCCACTTTTTGCATACTCCACTTTAAATGGAAAATCATGATCAGTGTCAGCCATTTCAAAGCGTGTTTCTTAATGAAAAATTGCAACCTGAACTCTCCCACTTGCAGCGCCGATATTACCAGCAAAACCAGCCAACCATGTGGAGTTTGTTTTTTTTTCTTGAGAGCGCGCCCAGGCATGTCATTAAAACAAGCCATGGAACGCCAAATGAGTCAAATATTTAAATATAATTGAAAATGAAGAATGAATCTTCCCATTAAAGTTTTAGCTTTTTGGTATGTCTCTGTCTGTGTGTCTGTCTGTCTATCTGTCTGTCACGCTTGTGTTTTATTCATGAACGCAATACAAGAAAATTGTATATACAGTAGAGTTTGATATTTTTTAAGGCTATGGATACAAACACATTTTACAGTTTATTTCAACTATGGAAGGAATGTAAATTTAAGTTATCTGTAACGTGGATGGTTCCGTAAGCAAGCCATTAAACTTATATTATAAAAACTATATTAACAAGAAACAGTAATCGTAAGCAATTACACCCTCGCCTATGTTTTGGAGGAGATTACTTATTATAAAATTAGGGAAATCAGGTGAAAATTAAATTCACTGGAGAAATGGATATTAATTTGAATGTTGAGTGAGTTGGCAGGATTACTGACAACTGATTTAGGTAATTTTATCCTAACGACCACTTAATGACCTTTTACCCAAATTTCTGATCGTCATGGTTGGCTTTATAGAGGACAGTAACCCAATTGGTCTCTACATTATCTGAAGTAAATTGGACCAATAGTTTAAATAATATAGACAAACAGACAGGGATACAACCCATTCCAATACTTCGTCCCATGAGGCGAGGGTAATTAATAAATCATAGGCCTACTACCTCCATGCTAATTTACTACTAAAAGGCCGTACACTGTGGCTTCAATGTAACAATGTTTATAAATAACATCAAAGGTTCAACATTGACAAAAACTATCTGCTGTTGTCAAACAAAACACTCAATTTAGGAATTCAATAGAGGTCAATAGAGGCAATATCATATAGATTCGAATCCATAATTCACATGGTTAGGTGGATCATTACCAAACCCCGGGAGGACCTTACGGTTGGTACTAAAATTCTCTGAAAATTTGAATTAAATCGGTCCAGCAATTGTTTAGATATCGATGCAGACAGACACGCAGACAGACAGACAGACAGACGGAACATTGCAATACCCTCTCCCCACCACACTGGGGCGAGGGTAATTAGACCATTACATGACCATTTTCAAAAGTGTAATTATTTTTTTAGATAGGCCCTAATGACAGTACAAGTTTCGACGTCACTGTTGCCAATGAAAATAAGAGCCCCAAAACCGCGGAAAACATCGTATATTTAATATGTATGTATGTTGTTTATGTCATAAAAAATAAGCCTACTATAAAAAAAATAAGATACCAAGTCGTTATATTAGTAAGGCTAATAATTAGGTCCTCCCAATGCCAATTTTCAAACAAGATGCGTTTCCTGGGTATCTCAGAGAGGCAATTTTCACAGATAATATTGCAAGTTAAAATAAAAATATTCGTCCAAGAAAGGGGGTGGGAGATGCGTCGAGTGGGACCTCTTGGATCCACGCCTGACTAACGTAACCAGCTTTGTTGACAGTCGAAACGCGATATGGCTTTGAGGATAATAAACCGCGGCGGATTAAGTGGGGTGTGTGTGGAAGGTATGGGGTGGGGGTGTAGGGGTGAAAAACTGCCTCAAGTACACGAAAAAAATGCTTGTCAAATTCAAAACACTTAGACCGCGCGCTCACACTTATGAATTTGAGGGAGCAAGTTAAGACGAGTATAGTCGTTTCTCATCCAAGCTAAAAATAATAATGTGTAACTTAAAAGAGTATTAATTCAAATGAATTCTTGCGCATTCCCTTCATAAAACACAGAGCTTCTTAAAATGCAGTTCGTAGATCAATTAAAAAAATCGTGTATTTCCCCCTTATCGACCGACCTAAAAATTTAAAATCAGGGTAAAAGTTGTTTTGTGGTTTTGTTTTTGTTTTTTTTTCTGTATTTCGAAAGATATTTTAAGACAATTAATATCATTCATGTATTGAAAATACTGAAGGGTCTCTGTCAATTACTATAAGAGAATATAAATTAGTTTTATGTGGTTATTTGCCAGCTCAACCAAAGCCAGCCTAAACTAGACCCACATAAACTTGGATTCCTCCACATGAAAAAAAAAAAAATAGTCGACATACCGTTCCTCCAAATTTTGGAGCCAAAAGGGCAATATAACATTTTTTTTGGCCTAACCTTTCCAACTCCATTTCCATTTTTTCATTTTACAATTATTTGCACAAATCTATATTCCTTACTATAAATAAACATTCAATAAACATGTATTATGTCGCTCACCCGTACATTGCCCAGAAATCCGTCTTCATTTTAAAAAGTCGAAAGTTATTTTAAACATTTTCATAATTTTTGAACATATTTAGGCCTAAGGCTCGTATCATTTTACGTTTGCCAATACATGAGATATGAGTATGAGTAACATTTATAATAAAGGAACTGTATACCGTACGTATAAACAAAGTGTAGTGCATAATTAGGTAGGTCTAGGTCTTGTAAATTGTAAACGGTCTACATAAAAAAAAAGGACAAATCTGGAGTGCGCCCTCTCTATCGTCACACAATAACGTGTTCTTTTTCTCGTTATTAGACATACTGCAAGTCCTTTGGCTCACAAAAACATTTATTATTTGGCGAGTTTCCGACTTTTTTTTACTTATAGGCATTTAAAAAAAATGTCTATATTTTTGGTTTTGTCTTGGCTATCGCATAATAATAATAATATTTATTTGGACATACACTTTTTTATCAGCGGCACACTTTGAAACAAATAAGAAAATCAAAGG
>JAOTQE010109856.1:0-13287 GCA_025631205.1 Nesometra sesokonis
CTAACAAGGCACTCACTGAGGGCGCTCATTTATATACAAGAGACGAGCGCGTCCTGTTTGGAAATCGAAACAGCTCTTTGTTGAAACGAGGAAGACTGTGCTAATACATTCATGGTTGACTGATTTCCCCGTCGGAGCTCCTCGCATTGCCCAAATCGAAAGTTGATTACTATCAGTAGACCTGCTACTGCACAAGACTGCCACATAAATACAAAAAAAACAAAAAGGTAAAAAGTCTAAGACCTATTTAAAAATAAAATAAACTTAATAAAACACAATTTTATAGTATACACACAAACTGGTTGAGTTTTCACCACAAAACAAGTTGCATGGTTGGATAATGATAAAAACAAAATTTGGTAAGTCTGTTACCTGAACGAATCAGGTACAATTCTCGTGGACAAACTAAAATCCTTAGAAGTTAACGATCGGTTTGTAGCAACAAAATTTATTAAGTCTTCAGCGAGCCTCCGAATGAGCAAAGACACAAAGGTAATGATTTGTAAAAATGATTTACATTTTTTGAAGATACTATTACATTCTATTTTGGAATTTTCTTTCATATTAAACCATACAAAGTAGACTTACTTTTGCTACATTTCGGTTACTGGCCTCGGTAACCTTGTTCACGCAAGTGACGTGTGGTTTTGGCGTCGTCACAGTTTCACAAGAGTTGAAAAAGAAGAGTTTAAAAACTATTGCTGATGATGTCACCTACAAAAAGCATTATTTAAGAAGTTCTTCCGGTGTTGAGATGGTTCAGAAAGGAACGATATAAACATTGTAACTTGGAAGAAAAGATGATGACAATTTGAAGTAAATGTGTATGTGAAATGTTGAAAAAAGCAGTAACATATGATGCCAGTAATTCAAGAAACTTTGTATTTTTGTATATAATTGTTAGTATTTGTAAACAATTTTCCAGAACTTAGCAATAGAATCAATAGCAGTGTAAGTCATTTATTGTGTTTATGATATAACATTTTAATCCTCTTATTCTTTTCCTATATAGTATAAAAAATCAGTGAGGTATGTATGTAACAAGGCAGTTATATATCAAATAGCAACTGACATTCAACATCGTTTTTTTTTACAGTACTATTATGCATGTTTTCAGTGGATGCAATTCCAGGAGTGCATTTTATGGCAAAACGAAAAAAAAGTGCATTGAAATTGACAATTGAGGATTACAATTTTTTTGATGCATTTGGTGACCTTGGAAGGAATTACTTTACCTGATAGTTTCATCTTGACAGCACTTGAGGAATTTGTATGCCAAATATATATTCAGAAATTACAGGATTATTATGCATATTTGCATTGGATGCAATTACAGGAGTGCATTGGAATTGACTGTAGAGGTTGACAAATTTTTGGATGTATTTGGTGACCTTGGAAGTAATTACTTAATAGTTTCATCATCTTGTCAACACTCGAGGAATTTGTAAGCCGAATATTTGGTCATAAAATGTTGAAGATGTGAATGTGGCAACATACAAAGCATTTTGTTTGACAGTGTCTGGGAAAAATGTGCCACCTTTTAAAGATGCTCCTGTACAACACATTAAACATGTTAGTTTTCAGTCAACTATAAGAGTGATGGAGCCTGTCACTCATATTCTGTCTCTCAACAATCATGGTTGAAGTGTAGAAAAAGTTGAAATAAAACTTACATAGATGACTCAACAACCTGTCCCAAAGAGTCTACTTGAAGTGGTCAGATGTAGATGTAAATTGGGAAAGTGTAATCAAAGAATGTGTTCCTATAAAAATAACAACCTGAAGCATACAGATCTCTGTAAGTGTTCCGGCAGTGAGAAAAATGTAACAAGTGAAGAAGAATATTAAATACCACTGGATGATTATGATAATGAAGATTATATAACTTTAAAGCCATTGGAAACAGAACATTCTCTTTACCATCTTCCCTTTCAAACTCCACAAATGTATCTATTTTCAAATCTAAGTTAAAGCACATCTCTTTAAGGACAAATTGATCTAGTGTTTCTAAGTTTTATTCTGTATGTTTAACAACTTCCTGGTTTTAATACCCAAATTTAGAAGTAATTAACAAGAACCATGTAAGCAAGTATAAACCATCAGAATTCAAGCATTACTTTAAATTACAGTACATTACATTACATTAAATTGTTGAATTTAAAAATAATTAAGCCAATAATCAAAAAATATTAAAACAATACTATATGGTTTGGATGATATTAACAGAAAAGATATAAAATATAAACTAATTTGTTTAGAAATTCTAAGGCTGATAGCTCCAGTTTTTTGAAATGAGGTTAGAGGACCAATCCTTCCAAATTGAAAAACAAAACATTCTAAAAGAACTGGTGATGATGACATATTGAAAATACAGCTAATCAAACTAAATTGTTGTGTGAAGTCTGGTGATATAACTAGAAAAATTTATCATCACCCTATTTTTTAATATATGCTGGTGATGCTCTGACAACTGACAATGTTGTTAAGGTGGCACACTGAACTAAATCATTTATTTTGCTATTCAAACAAATATTTTTTGGGAGGGTTTTTGTTGGGTTACAATTTGTATAACATTCTTTGGCTCAAATTGGGTTACAATTACATCAGAAAACCTTTAGAAAATTACTATTTTCATTTGCATTTCTGGTGCTCTTAATGCTTACAAGACGTTTTCAGAACATGAGATACATGTTTACTGCAAGGAGGAAAACATAGACATTGCAACAGAATGCTTCAAAGGATGATGTAAAAAGAATGACTATGAACAAAAGATACTTGCTTGAAAACTTTTTGGGTATTATGGTAAGCATGAACTCTTCACTCTCATAAAACATTACTGAAAGGGAGAAAATTAATAACAATTTAATCTACACTTCAAGTGAATGTCTACTGATAAAATGATTATAATTACAACACACCTTTGTTGCACATTATAATTATAATTTGAGGAAACAATTGCAAAAAATCAACATGGTAGTTTGTTTGGTTTTCCTGGGTCATGGTGGCACAACACAGCAATCTTTTGCTAACTGTGTTTGTATTTCCTGTTTATTTATAAAGTGTTACAAATGGCTACAGATTCATATGTAATTATTTATTTACTCCTAATTAATTTGCATACTTTTGTGACATTCATATTCTTTTTAGAAAGACAATGTGTAATGAGAGCAGGAGATGGCCATTGAAATGGGGGAAACCAAAGCAGATCAGTTCTAGACTTTCACTGGGACAGAGTACTTTACTTACCACAAAATTAAAAAATGAATAGAATATGTGGTATTAAAATCAAACTACCCAAATATTTGAGGAGAAGTACAAAAGGCCAAGATTTTCTTTTATGAAACTTTTATAAAGCAAAATTGGCAATAAAATTATTGAATATTTAGTAAAACATTTGAAATTAGGCCTTGTTAGTTTAGCAATAATTCTAATTCTACAGTAGTATGAAACTGTACAAGAGGATCAATGCTAGGTCTTCACAACAAGAAGCAGAATTCATTGATACAGAATAGTATAAAGCTGCACAAGAGGAACAGGGCTAAGCCTTCAGAAGAACTAGACTTTCACTATGACAAAGTAATGTATTTACCACAAAATTCTAAAATGTCTAGATTGTGTGGTAT
Source organism: Nesometra sesokonis (assembly GCA_025631205.1). NCBI lineage: Eukaryota > Metazoa > Echinodermata > Crinoidea > Comatulida > Antedonidae > Nesometra > Nesometra sesokonis. The sequence goes on from JAOTQE010109856.1 coordinate 3,624, forward strand.
CCGCCATCTGAAATGTCTAAAGAAGAGGAGTAGAAAGTTTTGTCTTTTAAACTTTATAAAGCCAAATTGCCCAAAAGTTATTGAATATTTAGCAGAACATTTGAAATTAGGCTGTTAGTTTAGCAATACGAATACTACAGTAGTATGGAACTGTACAAGAGGAAACGAGCTATGCCTTCAGAAGAACTAGACTTTCAATGTGACAGAGTAATATGAAATTTTACAAGAGGAACATGGCTAGGCCTTCAGACTAACTAGACTATAATTGTGACAGAGTAGTATAAAAATGTACAAGAGGAACATGGTTAGGCCTTCAGAAGAAGTAGACTTTCATTGTGGCCGAGTAGTATAAAACTACACAAGAGAAACATGGCTAGGCTTTCAAAAGAACTAGACTTTCATTGTGACAGAGTAGTATGAAACAGTACAAGAGGAAATAAGAACTTATTACCAAAGATCCTAGAAAGTAAAGATTCCGGACTCCGCGATTTTTCGCGTAACTGAATGGACGCGTATTTTCAGCGCGCCCTCTACAAAGAACAATTAGATTACAATTACGGCGTGACGATCACTTGGCTTTGAAAATGATATAGGCTATAGGTAATAGTGTAAGCATGAATGTTGCAAAAACAATATGAATGAAAAAAGAAAAAGTGGAGGAAGATATTGTGCAGCAATCGTAAAAGCAATTCAAAAGCAAACCCTGAGCTTAGGTTTTATAATTTTCCTAAAGATGAACAAAGGTAAAATTTTAATTTTAATTAAAATGAAGTTATGAGGCTTACCAATAGTGAATAGGCCTAAATTAGGTCCTCCTAGCCTAGCCTATACCTATATTTTTTCATCAAAATAAATCTCTTCAGAATTAACAAATCCGAGGATTTATTACTCTCTATCTAGCCTCTAGGCCTGGGTGTATACGGTTTTATAATCCCTTTTATGTTGAAAATTCAACGTAAAACTTAGGTAAAAAAATAAACTAGGCCTTAATAAAAAAGTATATTTTTATTAATAGGCTTACAAGGGTTTCATTATATATAAATTTCGGGAGAGTGGAGTCCGGGCCCTTGCCCAAAATTTTCATAAGTATAGGCCTACTGAATACACTGTAACCATGGAGGAAATAGTTCTAACTATTTCCTCCATGGTGTAACTACATCACAATAAATCATGTATTAGTGCTATAACGAAATGTTGATATGATCATAGCTAACGTTTTGTTCAAAATATTTTTCTTTAGAAGTGCAAAATGGGTTCAAAGCACAAGACGAGCAGAATTGACAACAAAACCAAGTCACTAGATTTGCCAGAATTTGTATTTATGTGGCCTTCATTTTGAAACATCACAAATAATGAATTATACAGAAAGACTGAAATGGAATGCAGTGCCTACAAGCTTCGACCATGACGTTCAAAATCCACGATCACAGGTGAAACGAAAGCTACCTGAAAATTCGAGCCAACTATCCATTGAAGAAGAATTGGAATAGGTCAGAAAAAGCAGGGCCTACTGTTGTACATGTGTTTTAAAATGTTGAATATTCCACTATTACTGACTGAAATAAAAGAGACTATATACTATACTGTAATTAATAATTCATTGATTATTTTTGTTTATAAAAGAATAATATTGCAATAATAATTATTATTATATCAGAAGTTGATATGCACATAAACGATGCAGAAAGTGGTGATGATGACCACATTGTGCAAAGTGTTTTCTGCAAAATGACGCTGTACACCGAGTTATTTGTCTGAAGACCGGGAACGAAATCTAATTGTTTGTTCTAGAGGGCGCCCTGCCCCGTGGAGTTACAGAAATTACATTGTAAAATCGCGGAGTCCGGAATCTTTACTTTCTAGGATCTTTGTTATTATATTACATAATTTGTAGTTTGTATAATGTTTTAGTATGTTGAGATATCTCTAAAAGCCCAATATTTCTAAAACTATAAATGAAAAAACCAGGAGTGGACTTCCACTGTGACAGAGTAATGTATTTACCACAGAATTCTAAAAAAGCCTAGATTATGTGGTATCCGCCTTCCAAAATGTAGTAGTAGAAAAGGCTAAACTTTACAAAATAAAATTGGTCATAAAGTTTTTGAATATTTCATAGAACATCTGAATGAAGGCTCTGTTAGTTTAACAATACTAACATTACAGTAGTATGAAACTGTACAAGAGGGAAAGAGCTATGCCTTAAGAAGAACTTTCATTGTGACAGAGAAGTATGAAGCTGTACAAGAGGAACATGCCTAGGTCTTCAGACCAAGAAGACTTCATTGTGACAGAGTAGTAGGAAACTATACAAGAGGAAAAGGGCTAGGCCTTCAGAAAAAAGTAGACTTTCACTGTGGCCGAGTAGTATGGAATTGGACAAGAGAAACATGGTTAGGCCTTCAGAGGAACTAGGCTTTCATTGTGACTAGTAATATGAAACAATACAAGAGAAACAGTGCTAGACCTTCAGAAATGAAAACTTACTACATAACTTGTAGTTAGTAGTGCTGAATAATGTTTTAGTATATTTCTAAAATTATAAATGCACTTGAAAATTATATTTGATAATACCAAAAGAACAAAATGTAAAGAGGTCCCACACATTTTATATACATGCAATGGAATGTGGCAAAAATGGTGCTTTTTATGGAGAGACTAGCCTGAATGAAATCCATGTGGATACAATCACAGCCTACTGAAAACAACTAACTAACATCTAACCAAAAAATGGCATTATAATATAAACACTTCTGGACCTAGGAATGCAAAGATTTGGTAGGTGTAACCAGTGATAATATACCTCTTATTAGTTTTGAAATGGTAAGCAATTACTTTTCTCCCATCCACCAGCATTTTCTATTTTTATTTTGTGGCACATCCAGTAGCGAGTTTTCTAGCTACTTACAGGATTATATCTATGTAATGCTTTCTAAACCAAGTCTCATTATTATGCTTAGGGATTGGCAATGTTAGGCCAGATTTAAACCCAGAATTTCAAGATTGGAAGGTAAGCAAGTTAATCACCAAGTTACAATGCCACTCCTATCAGATAAGAGGAAGCAGTAAGGCAGGATAGAAATACTAATTTTTAAAAAAGATTTATAGTGTGTCCACATCTAAATTGCAGGGGCGCAAGGGCACAGAAAGAACAGCCCCCCCCCCCCACCCCCGCCTTTTGCAAAAAAAATATCAATATTTTTTATATTGCCAATAAAATGAAAACATTCAGCTACAATTGATCCCTTAACACGCCCCTGAGGTCATTTCAGAACATCTAAAGTCCATCGGCCCCCTTCCAGCCCCCCTTTTCCAGAGGTCTGCATCCACCCCTGAAGAAGGTATGAATTTACAATTTAAAGACTGGTACTAAGCAGCTGTGAAAACCTTTGCATGGTAATCCTAATTGTGGCAAGTTAATGGAGGAATAATCAGTATTTGTAGTACTACAGATGTATATAGCACATCTATTGATATCAATATACCATTGTACAACTTGGTTATAAAAATTGCACATTTCATTAGTTCTTAAGTCTAGCATACATCAACCTTACAATTAGCCGCAACTAGCTGCGCACGGCATATTCGCAATTGGGAAGAACTGCCTGGCTACAGAAGTATATGATCAGCCAAATGAGGCCAATGTATGTGCTCTTATGACTGATGGAACTAAAGAAACAGCATATCCCACGAATTGCCAATGTTCTACTCAATGGCAACTAGTTGTATCCAGTTTCCCTCAGATCCATCAATGTACACATGTTTGCAACTAGTTTTCTTCAGTCACAATGGTCAGAGGCGGCTGAAGATTGCTTGGTCGAAATGTGGAGTGAGATGGTCTGCCTCTTTGATACCACTTGCAAGGCTTATTCAAATAGGCATGCAAAAGAGACTGCCATCCAAGAGATTTTGTTTGGAAAAACTAGGTACATGGTCAGAATTTGGATGTATCAAGGTGGAAAATGCAGACACTTTTCAACTCATCGTACTCCGGAATGGTATAGAAAAGAATCATAATTATGGAAGTTTTTACACAAGTTAAGTCTCTTGAAGTCACAAGGTTGATGTATGTTCAGCTTTAAACACTACACTTAACTGTCCAGCGCTTTTGAACAATGGAATTTCTCATCATTGCAAAATAAAAAATGTATATTTCTTAAAACTCAATGTTTACAACAGATCTATGGTCTTTTAGCACCACTCAGCTGCAATTGATTATACCCTTATAAAAAGCCCATTCAAATCATAGTCCAATATATGAAAGCCCTACAAAATATTTTCAATTTTCTGCTCAAAATTATATACTACAATAATTTCCCCGATATTAACCACAACCACTACACCCTTCATTATACAATGGTATAAACCAATGTTCTAAACCCTACATTTCAATACCCCAATATTAACCACAACCTTTACACCCTTCATTTTACAATGGTATAGTCCATTGTTAGGTAGCTCTAAAACCTAAATTTCAACACCTGTGAGCACTAGTGCATACACAGTAAGTTCTTAACATGAGAAGACACCATACTTCTAAATATATGAACACACATTGTGGACAAACCATATAAGAGCACAGTGCTATCAGGCCTAGGCTCTTAACATGAACAGACGTTATACCTTTAAATGTATGAACACACAATGTGGACAAACCATATATCCCAGCCATGTGCAATGCCATTTGCACCCAAGTTAGTATTTCCACTTTCCTTCATTTTTGTCATTTACACATCTCATGACAAACCGTAAGACTTTAGTAGAGCATCTGGAGATGGATCACGTCCTCTAAACTTACAGAAGACTTCACTTGGATGTGTTCCACCACCCAGTGCCAGAACAGTGTCTCTAAATCTATTAAAAAAAAATCTGTAATTAAAAACACTTTTCTTGCATTATTTCTACAATGTAAGTAGAGTGGCACTGTAACTTGGTGGTTAACATGCTTGCCTCCAAACACATGGTTCTGGGTTCAAACCCTGATGATGTCAGGGTTTTTTTCCAATGACCTGAATTAGCTACTCTCCCTAAGTTTCACAATGAGACTTAGTAATAAGCATCAATAGTAGTTACATAGTAGTTATGCACTTGTCAATTGTATTCCCGGCCTCTGGGTACCCGAGGACGGCCGGGACTTGCATTAAAATTGCCCGGAGATTTTAGCAATGTTTTCGCCCGGGTAGGCCAAGTGTTTACCGGGAGTTGTCGGGGGATATTCACAATAAATATGCCCGGGTAGGTCAGGCATTTATTTTGTTCATTGGGATTTAACACACACGACTGGGGACTTGGCCGGGGACTGCCAAGCAAGAATTGCCCGGCTGGTCGGGGACTTCGCCGGGGATTTCCACATTATTATTGCCCGGTCTGTCCAGGACTTGGCCGGGAATTAATCGTGTGTTGCAACATTGAAATAATGCAACTTGAAGCAAGTCCCGGCCATCCCAGTGTACCCATGGGCCGGGAATACAATTGACAAGTGAATTAAGTGTTCGTTTGCAATGGACAGCACCTGCCGTGAGTCCTCGGAGGACCCAGCCTGAATTTCCAAGTAATAGTGAATGAAATAAATATTATTAAATAAAATCATAATGTAAATAGTTGTTTGAAAATACAAAATAATTATGCATTGGGAATTAAACCTAAAAAAAAGCCTAAACTTCCGCCACCATCAACAATATACAGTACAGATAGTTCATTTTAAGATCTGTATATTTTCGCCAATTGCAAGGCAGGGATGCAACACCCCATAGCATAAGTAACACAGGTTCAAGATTAATTTTTAGAGGTAAACGATAACAAAAACATTCAAGTAATATTCTTTTTAAAGAAAAAATCCAGATGATGCTCCAGAGATAAGAGCATGGCTACTGAGACCAGGAAGAGCAGGAAGACCACCTCTTTGGCAATAAAAAGATAAGCTCTGGGATTGTGAAAAACATTAAGTTGACATTACCCACAACCATTTTTCCAGATAGTTGTCTAAAAAAGCTTGCAAAGCATGGCATAAAAAATGTTTCACCTTAGTAACACAATTTTAAACCTTTTCACGTATTACATTGTGAAAAATGTATACTGTACCTTTGGCCTATTGTAGCTAATGCATTGCGGTTGTCTAAGCCTGCTTCTTCAAATGCTCCAAATGCATCAGCAGACATCACCTCAGACCACTTATAGGAATAGTAACCAGCAGCATATCCAGAAGAAAAGATGTGTTGAAATGAACAAGGAAATCGATCCTCCTATGAAAAACAATATGCTAATGAATGATATGATTACTAATTAAAGTACACTATTTATTTAAAGTCTATCATATGGTATTTCACATTATGCGGCAGTGCCAATCCAAAGGAGGGGTAAGTCACAAAGGTAGTTTTCCACAATGAGCAGAAACACAAAAATGCTTATTCTTAGATGTGGAAAGCGTCTCTATAAACAGCTTTTCAAAAATCTGTCTGTCTGTCTGTTGGTCTGTCGGTCTTGTCATGAACGTTTGTAACTATATGATCAAGGCCCTTAGTGGAAGGAGCCAAAACATAGTGTTTCTACAATTTCTGTCTCTGAGTACGTGAATTATTTATTTTTTATCATATTCCAGAGACCATGACTAACATTTTTCATCCCGTTTGTGACTATTTGCATTTTGTTCTTTCCATATATAATTTCTAATAACCAGCGTTTTATGGGTATCACTTTAAATATCTACAAGATATGAAACAATTAATCATCAACTGGTAATACATTAACATTAAAATTGAATTAAAATATCGTTATAAATACACTTTTCAATGCTTACTTCCTTATTAAAACTGTATACAATATATTTTTTTTTGTTTCTGGAGTTATGCAAATTGCGAATACTGCCTCAGGCTACTACACTCGGCGACTTTCGCCTCAGGCGTAGTCACAGAAATTTAAAAATTGCATAGCAGATGTTAATAGTATAAAAGCAAGCACGATACAGAATCCGATTCATTCGAACACTGATCTTGCTTGTAAAGTTGGATCAGTAGCCGCACTCTAATCTTCAATCGCCTTGTATAGGTGGTTGTAGAATAGAAAAACAAGCCCGGTTTTGTTGGCTAAATAAAAGTGATGGCGTGCAGTGCACGAAGAGTTGGTGACACTGACCAACTACAGCTACTGTGCGCAGCTTTCCGTGTCTTATTGTCGGATCGACTTGTATTTAAACATACAGTTAAACATTCCTATTTCACTCGTCTCTCCTCCCCCAATACTGAATTTGAAACGTGACAGGCAGATGTCCAGATCCCTGATGATAAACGGCAACAATTTTTTTTAGTCACTGTAAAATGTGGATTGCCGTTCCATTTTGTTTTTTCTTTTCTTCTTTCTTTCTATTGTTTTTTTATTTTCTTTTTATTTCTAAGATTAAAAAGTAGTATTTTAATTGTTAATAGACTTCACTACAATCACAATAATCAGAAATAAAATTCTCAACTGTGAAATAAATATAATATATATTCAAAAATACAGTACACATTGTTCCATTATCTTTAACATTTTTCAATCTTTGTATCCACTCAAGTCAAAGGTTAGTCTGGTCTCGGGGCCACTCTATTGCCACCATTAAATATCAGTACTTCTATGAATGGCTGTCCTGTCGTGGAGCCAGCATGCAATTTTCCAGACCCAGTACAGTTTGTCAATTGTTCGGGAAATCCCCTATGCCTTAAATTGTCCAGAAATCTGAACAAGCAGGATGGTACAAACACCTGACTGTACCAGTGGCAAGTACATGGTGTGGCACTCATTGTGAAAATATGTGATACCTCACCGCAAAATGAGTCTCATGGTAGGAAAATCCAAAATTGAGTTATTGGCATCTGATTTGAGGTCTTACCACAAACTGAGTCTTAATTGTGAGGTCTCACCACAAAATGAGTCTCATGGTAGGAAAATCCAAAATTTAGTTAGTGGCGTCTGATTTTGAGGTCTCACCACAAAATGAGTCTTAATTGTGAAGTCTCACCACAAAATGAGTCTCACGGTAGGAAAATCCAAAATTGAGTTATTGGCATCTGATTTGAGGTCTTACCACAAACCGAGTCTTAATTGTGAGGTCTCACCACAAAATGAGTCTCATGGTAGGAAAATTCAAAATTGAGTTATTGGTGTTTAATTGTGAGGTCTCACCACAAAATAAGTATCATGGTAGGAAAATCCATAATTGAGTTATTTGTGTCTAATTGTGAGGTCTCATCACAAAATGAGTCTCATGGTAGGAAAATCTAAAATTGAGTTATTGGTACCTTCTAATAGAGCATAATATAAGCTGTATTCTACACTTTAAATGACATTCATTGGACAAGTAGATAAAAAGATATGAACATTTGAAGTTTTCATGTATGAAAACACAGTTTTGAGAAAATTGTGCATAAAGCAATAGAAAAATGAACAATTAAAAGACTATACATCTCAGAAAATTGTGCATAAAGCAATAGAAAAATGAACAATTAAAAGACTATACATCTCAGAAAATTGTGCATAAAGCAATAGAAAAATGAACAATTAAAAGACTATACATCTCAGAAAATCTGCATGAAGGAAACTTTCATACTGAAATATAAGTTTGATAGTATTTATAATTGATTAAAACTAAATTTCTTAAAAATTTGACTTTACACCTATTTTGGTGATTATCTCAAATTGATCTCACCATAGTAGTTTATCTTTTGTGTGAATAATTTAATAAATATTGAATGTTTAAAAGGTTCTTGATAGCTGTTGATAACACTCAAATACTAAACTTCTAGTAATTTACACAACTTGTACTATATACCTTGAGAGGTGGAATGATTGTGAAATCATTTGCTACTCTGTCCATTACATTTAACCACGGATCAGAACTGAAAAATAAAATAAGATAATAAAAGTAAACAACAAATCCAGAAATCTAGTTAAACCTTACTTACAATACATGGCGCATTCTGGCAAGAATTGAAAATATAAACATAGGGTGAAAACCGGTCTTTATCCACAGGTGGCATGTTTGTTTGTGCTGATTTAAAAACAGTGGATGACTAGCAATGATGCAGATGATGTTGATTAATTATTCTGTTTAATTATTCTGTTTTCCTAAAATCATGCCACATCCAAGTAACTTGTAATATAAGCCATTTCACAATTTCAACTGCGCATGTGCAGATTAAGGTCAAGTAATAAAACGACGCGCGGCAAAAAACGACTCTCGAAAAAAATAAGCAAAGCAATATTAGAAGAAGGTGAGTGTGTAGTGCTTATTTTAGAGCAGCACTTGTTCAATTGAGTGTGACTTAATTGAGTGTGACTTAATTGAGTGTGGTATTTATTCCAAGACTAATAGTATGCAGTAACTATAAAGCAATTGAACATATTGGACAATTTGAGCTACACATCTATAAGACTGTATTATTTTACAACTACACAAAATTTTGAAAATCTGAGGAACTTGTTACCTTGTATGAAGCTCCATATCAAGTGCTGTAAAGTAAAGTTGACGAAGCAGCACAGTACCAGCCATGTACTTCCGAGCTAATTATAAAAAGTGTATACAAATTGACAAGTATAATCACATAATGTTTAATTTTAAAGGGCAGGTTCACCCAAAAAAAATATCTTCCTTATATGTTTTAGTTTATCATAAAAAGTATATTCAGCCCTG
>JAOTQE010109867.1:0-13287 GCA_025631205.1 Nesometra sesokonis
TGCTAGGCCGGGTCCTGACATCTCTTTCTAAACTAGCCTAGGCCCCTGGGCCTCCTAGACTAAGCTAGTAGGCCTAGCTACGCTGGGAAACCCCTACGCTTAGGTTCGGCCTAGGCCTAGGCTTCGAGGAAGCCTAGATCTAATAGGCCTAGGGTAGGCTGGAGGCCCTAGGTCTAATAGGAAGGAAGCCTAGCTTGACCTGGTCGTAGGGAGGGCCATGCCTAACTTAGGCTAAGACGCCTCAAGGCAGACTTGGCTAGGCTATTTTGTAGGCGTTTTTAGGCCTAGCCTACGCAGATCAGGCCCGCGTATCATGATGAAACAAGTCTCCACGCCCCCTTTTTTAAGTATCCATAAATGTGACCTTGCTTGTGCGATGATTCAAGCATTATGAGCATTCTATTAATAATTTATTAAAAATATTTATAATTGAATCTCATTATCAGGCCTAGGCCTAGTGACAATGGAGCCCAAGACAATCGAGGCCCATTGTAGTGAACGATCGTGGCCAATTAAACTGGGCCTGATCGTGCAGCAAATGGGTCCAGTTGTTTAGGGCCTGATCATTTGTGAACCTGATCATCTGTCATCCACCTAAAGCTATATGCCTACTAGGCATAGGCTGTATTATTTAGCCTAACCTACTAGCCCGAATCTAGCAGCAGCTGTCTTGCTTGACACTCTCGCACTCACTGGTGCGCTGAGAGCTAGAGTAGGTAGTTTTATCCTTTTCATTCATCTAAATATAAGTCTAGATAGCTTAAAGCATATTTGTTTAATTGTAGATGTCATCGAGGGGGATTGGTGCTGGAAATGTAGCCGGGGGTGGGCGAAGGCGAAGAAGACGTGGTGGTAGAGGAAAGGTATTGCTATTAAATATTGTACAGCCTATAGATCTATATTTTACAATTTTGTTTTTAAGTAAAGAATTATTGGATACAGACTTAGGCCTAGGCCGTTTTTCCACAGGAATTTCACATTATCACGATAAACAATCACTGTATCAGGTCAACTGTTAATTGTCGATCCATTTAACATTTGGTTGGTCGCTGTACCGACAAATAGGACTTGTGAAACTGCTGTAATAAAAATGAAAATTAATGGGAGCTATAATTTAATAAGTCACAAAAAAGTGTTTTGAATATTAAATAATAACTTCAGTCTAAAATGAATATTTGCACTTAAAGCTTTGTTTTCCACAGGATAAAATTTATCTGATAAATCTGCTTTAGAAACTGATATTTAACTGATTCTAATGGAGAAAAATTATCCGATTCTAATCTGATAATTATTCGATAGTTTACCTAAATGCAGTAATTTTTTACCTTAGATCAAAATTTTTTTTTTAAAGATTTCTTTGCGATACCACCCAAGAAAAGGGAAAAGACCGGAGATGCACCAGAAGTATGTGACCAAATAGGAACGAACAAAGCATTATGACCTACACAAAGTCTGTGCCGTTGCATATTTTAAATTTATCTTATTAGAAGGTACTTCGATGGATGTCCAAAATTCCTGTGGAACCACAACCTAAATATATTTATTAATTTATTTATTTGTAGGGCCAAGAAGGCACACATGATTCTGAAGTACCTGATAATGGTAATATGCATGGAGGGTCATCACAGCCTGGTCCTGGGGTTGGTGTTGGTGCTAAACCAGTACAGTTCCTCACAAAGCCTGGAAATGGGAAGGTAATACAGAGCTCAATTTTTTACTAGCCCAGCGTACAATGAATAGTGAAAACTGCACCGGGCTAGTTGATTTTTATTTTTACTAGCCCAATTGACTAGTGAATACAAGTGTCAAGCAGTCAATTTTACTCATTGTAGATTAAGTTGCCACAGATTCCAGGATTTAACAATAAAAAAATGTACTATTCTAGTATTTATCATTTATTTGGACACTAAATCTTAATTAATGTTCATTTGTCAATAATTGTACTACTGTATAAAAATAATCAGAGCATTGTTGTACATATAAGTTCACTTTTAATTGCCCATAGTACCCCAAGACAGTTGATGAACCTTTGTTGACAAAATCTCCAGGATTTCTTATTTTCGAACTCAGGAGCTCTGATAATAGCACATAACATAACACATACATTATAAAACAACAAAAATAAGGCATTTTTTGGCATAGCAGACGATAAGCTCCAAACTTGATTCAGCTGGAGTCATCAACAACTATAAATACCTCAAACATTCATACCTTGATAACTTTTTATTTTTTTTTATAATGTAGGTGAAAGAAAACACTGAGGTATCTATAAATGAGCCAAAATCTACTCCAACCATCATTATCAAACCACGAGAAAGAGATTCAACCCAACATGTTGAGCAAAGCAGACGAATACCTAGCACTTCGACCAACAATGGTGGCATGAAGGCAACGATATATGGAACACCTCCCCCTATCGATATGGTTCGAGTTTTAGGCCCTACTGGAGCACCCCATACACCAACGATTGCAGGGCACAGGCCAACTAATGCTCCTGTAAATATTGCTATTGAAGGTTAGCTTAGTAATTAATTATTAACTAATTATTATTTTTCTTTATGTAATTTTAAAGGATTTTGAAATTAAAAATTATGGACAATGACTTTTTATTTTTTAATGAATGACAACAGTATATTTTTTCAAAGGGTTTTTCTCTCTGACTCTGACCAAGTTATTTACATTTGATATTAAATCTTCACCCAACAGAAATGTTAAATATTAGTAAATGTGATGATTATTTTGGAATTTTCTTTAAAGTTAAACCATAAAAAGTAGACCTACTTTTTGCTACGTTTCGGTTACTAGCATCGGTAACCTTGTTCACACAAGTGATGTGTAGATCTAGCGTCGTCACGGTTCGTGTCTCGGTGTTGCCTAGCGCCACCAATGTTTTCAGTTTTTCGCTGGTGTCCCCCCGGGTGTATCTTGGGTGCAGCTGGTTAACAAGTTGTCATAGATGTGACTTAGTTCATGGCCTCCTTGGTCTCTGTTTATGTTATTTGCTGTGATTCTTATCCAAATGGACTCCTTTATTTTCCTTGCTAGATAATGGTTTTCTCTGTCTAAAATGTTAACATTTTCAAAGTTTGGAATGTGATTTTTCTTTATAATGTGATCAGTAATAGTCGATTTTTGTACAATGTCTGATTGGGATTGACGAGCACTTCTTTTTCGAACTCCCAAGTTATTTTTTTCAACATCTGTTTTGTGTTCAGGTATTCTGGTGTTTAGTGTTCTACCAGTTTCTCCTATGTATACTTTATCACTGTACTATAAACTGTATCACAGTTATGACAACTGACTTTGTATACTACACCACATTGCTAGTCTTTTGGGATTTTGTCCTTAGGATGTACAAGACTTTCCCTGAGTTTGTTTTTGGAATGACATATGAATTGATGTTGTGTTGTTTGAATACTCCTCCGTCAATCCTGTCACATATGGTATGCCTACACTGACCTTAGATTTCTCTTTCGTCTCTGTTCTTTGATCTTGAACTTTCGATGCCTTTTTTATTTCCCTCTTGTTTTTACTTTTTTTAAACTCCAGTCAGGATATCCACATGTGGATAATAAGGTTTTCTTTGTATGATATTTGTATGATTTTTTGTTCTTTATCTTCATCAGAAGAGACAATAGACTCGCATCTATCAACTAAGGTGTTTATAACGCTCAATTTCTGTTCTAGCGGGTGATTTGTATTAGTGTAAGTTTTGGTCTGTGTGGGTACACCTCCTTTATACAGATGTATTGATGCTCCCATTGTCTTGTACGGTGTTAAGGGCATCATGGAACGGTATAGTACGTATTGTTTTGCATACATTCCTATTGTAAATTTTATCTGTCCTGTTTGGTCAACATGTCACTTGCGTGAACAAGGTTACCGATGCTAGTAACCGAAATGTAACAAAAAGTAAGTCTACTTTTTATAGTTTAACTTAAAACAAAATTCCAAAATAATATATTTGAAACCAGATGAAATTTTTCGAGAAAATGTGTTGATGTTGTGTCCGTTTATAATTTCAGTGCCTGTTCACCATAGATTAACAGCATTGCCACCAATGAGGCAGAGTGTTCAACTCATTGATGCAGCATATCACTGGAGTGATCAAGCCATGGAGGTATTGCTACCTAGACATGTGGGGTTTTGATGTTGAATGACAAACCAACTAAATGACTCACTGATGGACTAACTGCCAGACTTACTAAAATGTTGACTTTGTAGAACCCTTTATTTTTGCAGACCTAAATGTTCGCAGTTTTACGATTTTAAACAATTCGCCTTTTTTTTCTGCGATATTAGATTTTTTTAAAAATAATACTTTTTTCCAATTTTTACCTGTTAGTATGTTGGGCATAATCACTTTTATTTGTTTAAAAACTTATTTTCAGTTAAAGACAATGATGTTAGTTTTAAAAATATAGTGCTTGTCCATGATGAACAGTGTTGAATAGGCCCTTGATCCACCTACCCCAATGTTATATTTACCTGGCCTAGTATTGAGGACTGCGACACCTATATTCTTACTCCTCTGGTCCAAAACCTGTTTCACTTGTCTAATTCCATGATTTTATTAAACCATTGCTACGAACTACAGCCTTCCATTAGGCTACAATGGCTTATTGGCCATTTATTGGAAAACATCCTTACAAAAAACTGAATAATCTGTCTTATTTTCATTGGTAATATTGATATTGCAGATTTCTTTCAATTTTATTAAAATGTGAGAAGCCTTCAAAGGAAAATGTATAGTGCCATCTAGGTGGTGACAAAATGTCAGCCACAGTCATTTAAGTTTGTTAAAAATGTTCTGAACTTTGCCTTTCAAAATATGATATATTTTAACCAGCAAATTAGGTGATATAGAAACCTGAAATATTATAATATTCACATAAACCACACATATCGATTTTAAAATAGTGAAAAAATTATTATTTTCACAAAATAAACCTCTTTTTAGACAATCTTCTCAATATGACTATGTCAGGCCTTTGCATTGATTGATTGATTGATTGATTGATTTGATTGATTGATTGATTGATTGATTGATTGATTGATTGATTTGATTTGATTGATTGATTGTTTTGATTGATTGATTGATTTGATTGGTTGATTGATCGGTCGATCGATTGATTTATTGATTGGGTGTTTGGGTTGCTGGCTGACTGGCACTCTGACTGACAGATTGATATACTTACGACTTTCTTATTTTTGTAGTATCTTGTTGAACAAGGGTCATACTTTGTGGTTGGTGTGATTGGTCTTCAGGGTTCAGGCAAGTCTACAGTAGCATCTCTACTAGCAGGATGTTCACTAGATGATGAAAGGTATCAATAATTATCATTAATAAAATTGTAATTATCATCTTAGATCTATGAAGGGCCAATCCTTCTAAAATCTACACCAAAAGTTTATTATTTCTGAAATTGTAACAATGGTTAGGTACTTGCGTACCTTTAAATTTATTCTCAAGTAGAAAAGAGGTAAAAGTTATGAAACTCGTTTAGGCTAGGCCTAGACAATTTCATTGTTATTTCACCGTGGTCAGGGGCGGATCTAGGATCCACCAAAAGGGGCTGGGGTGCACTTTTCCAGATCTGGGTGGGTATGGTTCCTGGCTTTGATTTAGAAAAAAAAGCATTATTTCTCCATTTTGCATGTTCTCGTACCGTTAATTTTGCGCCTGGCCAATGCATGTTTAGTATTTACTTAAATACAATATATTAAAATTTAGAATGTGTTAATTTTGTTTTATTTGGAAGGAATGGTGGTGGTGGTGGTGTTGATGATGATGATTGTGGTAGTTGTGGTGATTGTGATGATGATGGTGGTGGTGGTGGTGATGATGGTGGTGGTGGTGATATGCTGCTGCTGATGGTGGTGGTGATGATGCTGCTGCTGATGGTGGTGGTGATGATGCTGGTGGTGATGATGCTGGTGGTGGTGGTGGTGGTGGTGGTGGTGATGATGCTGGTGGTGGTGGTGGTGGTGATGATGCTGGTGGTGGTGATGATGCTGGTGGTGGTGGTGGTGATGATGATACTGATGATGGTGATGATAATGCTGATGGTGGTGGTGATGATGCTGCTGCTGATGATTCTGATGGTGGTGGTGATGATGCTGGTTGTGGTGGTGGTGATGATGCTGCTGCTGAGGGTGGTGGTGATGATGCTGCTGGTGGTGGTGGTGGTGGTGGTGGTGATGATGATACTGATGATGGTGATGATAATGCTGCTGCTGATGGTGGTGGTGATGATGCTGCTGCTGATGATGCTGATGGTGGTGGTGATGATGCTGGTGGTGGTGATGATGCTGGTGGTGGTGGTGGTGATGATGCTGCTGCTGCTGATGGTGGTGGTAATGATGCTGCTGGTGATGGTGGTTGTGATTATGCTGCTGGTGGTGGTGGTGGTGATGATGCTGGGGTGGTGGTGGTGATGATTCTGCTGGTGATGGTGGTGGTGATGATGCTGGTGGTGATGATGCTGGTGGTGATGATGCTGATGGTGGTGGTGATGATGCTGCTGGTGATGGTGGTGGTGATGATGATGCTGCTGGTGATGGTGGTGGTGATGATGATGGTGGTGGTGATCATGATGCTGCTGGTGATGATGATGCTGCTGGTGATGGTGGTGGTGATGATGCTGATGGTGGTGGTGATGGTGATGATGCTGATGGTGGTGGTGATGGTGGTGATGATGTTGGTGGTGGTGGTGGTGCTGGTGATGATGCTGCTGGTGATGGTGGTGGTGATGATGGTGGTGGTGATGATGCTGGTGGTGGTGATGGTGGTGGTGGTGATGATGCTGGTGATGGTGGTGATGCTGCTGATGGTGGTGGTGATGATGGCTGCTGGTGATGGTGATGGTGATGATGCTGCTGGTGATGCTGATGGTGATGATGCTGCTGGTAATGCTGATGGTGGTGGTGATGATGCTGCTGGTGGTGATGATGCTGGTGATGGTGCTGATGCTGGTGATGGTGCTGGTGGTGGTGCTGGTGGTGGTGATGATGCTGCTGGTGGTGATGCTGCTGATGATGCTGTTGATGATGGCTGCTGGTGATGGTTGTGGTGATGATGCTGGTGATGCTGATGGTGGTGGTGATGATGCTGCTGGTGATGATGCTGATGGTGGTGGTGATGATGCTGCTGGTGATGGTGGTGGTGATGATGGTGGTGGTTATGATGCTGGTGATGGTGATGATGCTGCTGGTGATGGTGATGGTGGTGGTGGTGATGATGGTGGTGGTGGTGGTGATGATGGTGGTGGTGATGCTGCTGGTGGTGGTGATGGTGATGCTGCTGGTGGTGGTGATGGTGATGATGATGCTGGTGATGATGGTGGTGGTGATGATGCTGCTGGTGATGGTGGTGGTGGTGGTGATGATGATGATGATGGTGGTGGTGATGATGCTGCTGGTGATGGTGATGCTGCTGGTGATGGTGATGCTGCTGGTGGTGGTGATGGTGATGATGATGCTGGTGATGGTGGTGGTGATGATGGCTGCTGCTGATGGTGGTGGTGATGATGCTGCTGGTGATGATGGTGGTGGTGGTGGTGGTGATGATGCTGATGCTGCTGATGATGTTGATGATGACGATGACGACGGCGGCGGCGGTGATTATTGAAATAATTTTTTTATACTTAGACATGAAGACAAGAGCTCAGTTATGTTAAGTTGCAAACCTTTAGCTTCAAAAATTTAACTTGGAAGGCATGACATAAATTCTCTCCTTCAAGTGGCAAGTTCTGTTAGATGTGACCAGGGAGGCATAAAATATGTGACATGTAATATAAAAAAAACACTACTTATGATACTCAAATTTATGTAAATTTCAGCTCATATATATTCAAAACTCAAATGCCCGATGTCAGTGAACTAGCAAGCCATCAAACATCTGGTGTAGAAATGTACGTCACATCACAGCGAACCATCATCCTTGACACGCAGCCCGTACTGAGTGCATCGGTTCTGGACTACTTGATCAACCATGAAAAATACATACCCTCAGAAATCACTTCATCTGAGAACTGTATTGAAATGCAGGTAGATGTTTATATTGCTTGTACCCTTTAAAAACATAACTCTGTTGATATGGTAGATAATGGTGGTGACAAGGTAGATATAGGTAGTTAACAGGGTTAACAATGTAATAACTACCATACACCATCCTTGCTACCTATCTATAATATCCCATTATAACCAAGACCCATAAATGTCTTAATTAACCTCTCAAGGGAGCCTACCAAGGATATGCTCAACAATACCCTACAATAGGAAATACAGCCATTAATAGACCTTTAGACTAATTAGAACTGACACCATGATAATCAATCACTTATTGAGCTTGAGGTATCAATAACATCAACAATATACTACCTATTTACTAGGTAGTTCTCTGTGTTTCTAGGTAGATCTTCCTTGTAATTTAAAATGGTAGACCCAACTTGTTTGAGGGTGTTATTTTTTCAAAGCCTAGTTATCAGTAGTGGATCCAGGTATTAACTAGAAGGCACTCCCGAGAGTCCATGCGTACCACTGCCAACAACAGTCCCTAATTGCACAAGATTCAATACCACGAGTTCATACACTTTGGAGTCTATATGGCCGAACTTATGGCTGATTATGGGAATTTGACATTTGTTTGACCATGACCTTTGACCCTGCCCCTTCCAATTACGGTCATGTATGGCATGAACATTTATATACTTAAATATTTAACCAATTTTTAAATGTACAGTATGTGACAACTATGCCAGAACTTATGGCTGATTACATGAATTTAACATTTTGTTTAACCTTGACCTTTAACCCCGCCCTTCAAAATTTAAGCGCCTTGGGATCTCTAATCAAGAAACATTTTGGCCAAGTTTCAAGAATTTATGACGAATATTGTCTTCTGGACGTTTCGGAAACAACACACACACAAACAGTTGGCGAAAACATAACATCCTCCAACTTCGTTGGGGAGGAAAAAATAAAGGGGCCTGGGCTGTATTGAGAGTCCCAAATTTTAGGATTATGCTGTTTTAAAGGACCCCACTGGAAATAAATCATCTTTGGACTTCCATTGGTTATCCTTTGTGTTTCAGAGGGAATCAAATCATACTCGTTTGCATAGGTCTATCTATTATAGGAGACACAACTGGTGCTGTCCAGCATTCTACATAATTTCCTTTTTCAGTGACAAGGTTGTGTCTCCTTATAGCAGTTATTGTGTTGATTTTGAGGGTTTTTAGTTTTTTTTTTAAATCTATAATTATTTTTCTTTTGTACACTTGTTACCTTGAATGCTGAAAATTGGGATTTTAAAGAAAAATTAGAGTTTTTTGCCCTGTTGGTGAATCCTCCAACATGAAATTTAAAGCTTTTAATTAAAAAAAAACATTAATTTTATTCTAACCTCCGATTCATGAAAATTTTGCTGCAAATGCAAATATTGCATAACCGTCACTTATAGTATTTTTGTGAAAAAAAAACTGGATCTTCGTTTTATTTCATCCTCCACTATGTAGATAAACCTTGCTAAGTGAAAAATAAAAAATTATTTTTTATTCTGCACTTATTTTGGCAAATTGTCACAAAAAAAAGGTGTAATAAAAGGTGTTTTGCCTAAAATGTTTAAAAAAACAAATCATTTATTTTGATTGTTTAGTTTTGTTTACTTTTTAGTCACTTCAGCTGGCAACATTCTTAATGACAGTATGCCATGTGGTACTTGTGGTACAGGATTGGTTTGCTGACATACCACTTCTACAATGTCTCAAGAAAGCAGAGATGTTGAAGCCATCAACTGCCAACCCAAATTTAGATGGTGAGGATGGAGTGGAGTATTTCCCCAGTGTTGGTAAGCAAAATGATGTCTCATTTTTCTATATCTAGAAAAGTAAGATATCTTGTCTAGATCTTACTTCTTACATTTCTAGATCTTACTTTTCTAGATTCCCTTTTGAAATTTGCCATTTTTCATTTCTCATTTCTTCAGTGTTTGTTCAAAATAAGGCAACAAGAGAAGATTTTGAGCTGAATATGCAGAAAAATATGCAGGAAAATTTGGATAGAATATTTACAGGAACAAAGTTGAAAATAAAAGGTAAACACATTTATCATTGTTAAGGAGCAAATGGATCAGTAACTTGGGGCAAACTTGTTGATGTATTTCTGGGAGGTACAAATGTAATATGCATTGAATACCACTACAACATAACATGGATTGCATTCTATATGAATTTGTTACAATGACTGAATCATCAGGTTCATACGCATCCTTGAATTCCTTGAAAGTCCTGGAAAAATAAACATGTATTTTACAGTACTGGAAACTCCTGGAATATGCTATTTGTCCTTGAATGTCCTGGAAAATTTATGATATTGAGTTGAGGTAAAAGATAGCTATTTTCATTAAACTCAACAGGTTCATTTTTATTTTTTTTTAACCCTACTGGCAAAACCATTGATTGAGTGTCCTTGAAAAATAGAAAATATGACCTGGAATGTCCTTGAATTTGACTTGTTTTAAGGTGTATGAACCCCATAGATTTATTATTTTTGGCTAGATGGTGAACTTCTACAGAATACAAAGCCCAAAGTGTAGTTCCTTGTATGTGCCTACTATTCCGGAATCCAATCAATCAAATCGTGTTATGTTCTAACGCTGTTGCTATGTCGAAATTACGCACGCACAGTCTTTCATAGAAGTTTCAAATTTTATCAATAAATGAAAGTAAAATGAATCCAAATCTAAAGACATCGACAACTTCGACAACATAAAATATATGTGACATAAGTATGGTAAAAGAATGTTAAAAATACAATAATTATAAAACAGTTATGATTATTTAACTTACATGTTTGTGATGAAGGCTGATAAAATCAAAATAGTAGGCTACTACACGGGACTGCCATTTTACAGTGTTAAGATCACCATCTAGCCGTAAATAATATATCTATGATGAACCCTGTATCATGTTCTTTGCTGTTTCTCCAGGTGCTATATCTTTGACTCAGTCTGGATTGATGGCAGGAACTAACACCAGTAATCTACCTCTTGGTATCAATCTCTTTCTATTACCACTTATGAATCATGACAACAGTAATAAATGTAAGTATAGCTGTAATAGCTCATCCAAGATATATTTATTGTTTTTCTAGAACTAACAACAACCTGTACTTTTTTAAGATTTATTAACAAATGGAAAATTGGGTAACTCCAGTTCCTGAAGTGTCACCACAAACTAAGTAACCTTCAACTTGACTTAAGAGTTTTTAGCTAAGTGTTGTGACAACAAGGTCTACCATAAGTAAGTGCCTATGTTTTGATTATGTGAGCTCCCCATATTAGCCAACTATTCATTTCATTTAGAAGATTAAAATATTGAATTCCAAAATGTTGATTTCTTTGCGTTTGCATTATCTTCTATTAAGTTTTCATCATTTATATTTCAGCAAAATCTGAACTGTTTTCAATTCTTCCAAACTGTTACCAAGGTCATCCCAGCCGCAAGTCTCTGATTAGAGCTTTTAGAAAACTAGTGATTGGTGCTCAACGCACACCAATAGCTAACTCTTGCAACACAGAAAAGAATTGGTGAGTAAAGTTTGACTATGTGGACATCACTGTACCATTTGTACTTGAATCACACACGCATCTACATTCACTGATGGACATTGGTAAGAAACTGGCCAAGAATACTGCAACAGTTTCAGCTCTGCTAAATTTTGGCAGTGAATCTGGATGATTTACCAACTATCAGCTTCAATTCAGATGTTTTGATTTTAAGTGAGACAACTATAATACTTCTTTTACACTGCCAAACAGAATACAATCCTGGGACGTTCCCGCAGTGATTGCGGAATGAGTTTCCTTTTACACCAGATCAGACATTGCAGGACGAATCAACTTTACTATACCAGAGTCAGTTTACACTGCTAATGATCCAGTTTAGGACTGTTTACAAATAATTTAAACAGTGCCCCAAGACGTAGTTAAGTGATTTCCCCTTTGTCATGTGTTTTTATTTTCTGGTACTTTAAAACATAAACAAATCACTTCTAAAATTACCCATACCATGTAATAAAATATTCTACTATTATTAATGTTTATTTGAACAGCGATTTAATAATATACAATTTGTTCTATCAAACCTATTGTTGAGTAAATTTATTACCCAATGGATGAGGATGTAAAACATTCCAGAACTTGAAATTGGAACTGTTTACACTGCCACTCCTAGAGCATCCTGCAAAGGATCGAAGCTGAATGCATTCCTTTTTGCTGTCCCAGGACCATCGCGGGACAATTCACCCCGCGATTAGATTTTTACACCGTTTACACTACAAATCGGTTCCGCAATTGTACGTTCCGTAATGTAAAATGGGTATAATTTGCATTAGTAAACAATATCTGATTCATGTAGGCATGAGAAGCTGTTGAAGGAATCAACAAAAATGTTGACTTTAAAGGTGTATTCTTACTTAAAAATGACCAAAACAAAATCAACATTAATTTTTAAAGTAACTTGCTCATATTAAAGTGAGAACCAACTTGAGAATAGAATTTAATGTATTTAAAAATTGTGGGGGGCGCGCACTTTTCCAGATCCAGGTGGGCGTGGTTGCCAGTTTTATTCTGACGAGCAAAAAAAAAGGTCATTTACTCATTTTAGTGCCCTGGCACCCTATTTTGGCCCGTATTTTGGGTTTTTATGGTCAATTTTGACCCCGGCGCAACTACGTTTTAATGATAATAGCGGGATGCGCACCGGTTGTGCCCCCCCCCCCCAAATCCACCCCTGATAATGATATACATACTGTATTTATTGTTTTACATAGGTTCCACTATGCAGCTCGTATGTGGGAGACAATCAAGAAGTCTGCATTGATGTCCGAGTACAACAGACTGCTGGTCTGAAATGACTGTCAGGCTTCTCAGAGTCAGAGATCAAAGTGAAGAAAAGCTTGAGCATGGCTTCTCTGTTGTTGGATGTCATGGTGAAGAACAACTGGTTGAACTTGGCTTCCGTATAAACAGGTCTCATGGAGAAGAAGAACTCGAAATTGTAATTGGGTGATAAACACCTACCTGAAGGTAGCTATCCTGTAGACAGATGGCAAGTAATAACCTTCTTGAGTATGGCTTCTCACAGTAGTCTATTATCATCAAAGCTCCAAGCAGCTGCGTGAATGTGTTTTCTTTGTAATCTGGGGTGGATTGCTATAAAACAGTCTTAACTGACGGTCTTAACTTACAGAATAAAGCTGGCTTTAACACATAGACGGTCTTAG
>JAOTQE010109878.1:0-13286 GCA_025631205.1 Nesometra sesokonis
TAATCAGCGCATATGGTATCTGTACCTCTCAGGTACCCATTTATACTCCTGGGTGGAGAGAGGCAACGTGGATAAAGCATCTTGCCTAGGAACACAAACAGCTGACTGAGTGGATCTCGAACCACCGACCTCGTGATTGGAAGCCCGAAACGTCACCTGCTGCGCCAACTGCTTCCACAAAACCTCACATCTCCGGAAATGTTCTTATGCTGCACCTCACATTTAGAATGACTGCCACGCAATTGGGTTGGTTGACTCCTTATCGGCATTGAACAAAGCTGTTAAAACTTATTTTATTTCTGATAGATTAGGTTGTATTAGGCAGCTACTAAACACTGCTATGGCACCTGTGAATAATGGAAGGTGGACACTAGCGGTGTGCCTTAAATTGCAGGGGAACGGTGCGGTGGTGTTTGAATCTTCTTCGTTGTTTTTTATGGGTCTGCATCTAGTTAGTGTATTTCTGTTTAAAAGTCATATTTTTTCCAACAGTATAACATCTGAAGCACTGTGAACTTAATGAAATAGTGATATATTATTGTTTTGTGGGAGAGCAAACTCAAAGGAGACATAGGCCACAGAGCTAGTTTTCACAATAGGCAAATAGAAAAAATCACATATTCAGAAACTTAGAGTTTAAACATTTACCTTTCATACTGCATTAACAATTTTCAGGTATATGATACAAAAACGCAATAATATAAAATGACCCTACTTAGTCAATATATACCGATAAGCAATTTTCAAATGCAGTTTTCTCAAAATTTACATTTTAAATGTTTGACCTTTGATTGTTTATAACTTCGCTGATTTTTTTTGGATGTTTAAGAAAATTCTAGTTACATAATCCGTAAATAATTAAATTGTGTCCATTTATTTTTATTCAAAGTCCAACCAACATTCCCTGGTGATAAGGGATTTGAGTGCAGTGGCTATAAGTTGTTGGTCAAAGTGTTTAAATGCTGTAAAGTGTTACTATAACAAATGACACAATCAGTTACATTTAATATTATTAATTAATTTATTATGAAGGATTTATATAGGTACCTGGTATTTTGAGGTATATAGTCAATGTTCAGTGTCTTTTGTGAGAAATGGTCTTGCTTCATATTGGTTACATTTGATAACTAGCTATTGTTTTTGTATACTATATTTCGATATAAATCAACAAATTACATAACTGGCAATACATAGCTGAATTGCATATGTATTACAAAAAAAGTATTAAAAAATATTAAAACAATATTGCACTATACACACATGGATAATTAAAAAATGCAAACAATTACAGTCCCAACAGATATTTGAAAGGATTTGTGACTGGAAGTGATCACCAATGCCAGTGGTCGGTCTAGCGGAGCTATGATGAAGGTTGAGGAGGGATGCGGGGTGGGGGTCGATGTTAATTTAGACAAACCTTGAGATGTGAGTTTAACAGAAAACGAACGAGAATATAGGCATGAAAAGTCAATTGGGGGGGGGGGGGTTCGCGCTTTTCTCTTGGATATGTGCCTACATGCCAAATCTAAACCCAGATACATGAGGATGAATTACAAAGTAGAAACGATTCCCCATGGATAACAATGCCATCTTTATCAAGTGTCGAACCAAATATTCCTGCTACCTTTCCTCAATGCATCAGCAATGTGAATGCTCATCCTGTTGTCGGCTTTTTCATTATCTCACTTTCAGTACTATTTATCACATTGATGGTGTCTGCCAGTATCTTGTGCTTTACAGGGTATTGGACTAAATCTCAGTTCACCGTAAAAGCAAAAAAAAAAAAAAACAACAAACAAGTCGATCCCACGATAAGACGTGGAAAGCTGCGCACGATAGCTAGATGATCAGTGTCACCAACTGTTCGTGCACTGCACGCCATTACTAACCGGGTTAGTATTCCTATTCAACAACTGCCTATTCAAGGCGATTGAAGATTAGAGTGCAGCTCTGATCAAAAACTATACAAGCAAGATCAGTGATCGAATGAACCGGTTTATGTATCGTGCTTGATTTTATACTATTAACATCAATTGCTATGCAAGTTTCAAATTTCTGCGACTACGCCTGAGGCGAAAGTCGCCGAGTGTAGTAGCCTGAGACGTTATTCGCAATTTGCATAACTCCAGAAACAAAAAAATATTATATTGTTTACAGTTTTAATATGGAAGTAAGCATATAAAAGTGTATTTATAACGATATTTTATTTCAATTTTAATGTATTACCAGTTGATGGTTAATTTTTTCATACCTCGTAGTTATTTAATGTGACACCCATACAAGGCTGGTTATCAAAAATTATATATGGAAAGAACAAAACGCAAATAGTCACAAACGTGCGTGACAAGACTGACAGACAGACAGACAGACAGACATTTTTGAAAAGCTGTTTGTAAAAATGCTTTCCGCGTCTAAAAATCAACATGACAGATGTGGAATGTGGACAAGACAACAAAATTTCAACTACTAGAAAACTTCATATTCCACCTAGGAAAAGTAGTTTAAAGTTTTATCAAGTTTTACTAGGAATATGACAAGACATTTTCTCATAAAAGATATGGACAATAGACAGGGTAGCCATAGTAGCTTGCTCATAATTGAATAATAAAACAAAATGCAATTGATTAATTGTGTCATTTGTTACTTGGTAACACTAGCCACCAATTGTTTTTTTTTGTAAAATGCTGTTTTGCAGCCTTACCTAAATCATATTATACTGTACATCATACAAGCATACTGCGGCCGTTCCGTGGGAAAACAACGTAACTTGCACATTCCACTTTTCGAGTAAATTGAGCTTGAAGTACACATGTTTGCGCATTGATAACGCATTGTCGCACGTGTCTCAAATTTCACATGACAAAATGTATATATGAAAAATACTTCGACTAAAAAATAATTTAAAAAATTCTCAGAAACTAAAAAGTTATCAGCGATTTTATCAGTTACGTTGTTTTGCCCCGGAAACATGTTAACATAGTTTTCTGGCTGTTCCGTGGCAAAACAACGTAACTCCAATATTTTGTTGTAAAACAACATATCCGAGTGTGATAAAGTAATGGTTTTTGTATATATTATTTTTTACAATACAATCATATCATAAATAATATTTACTATACTATTTTGGTTAGTTAATTACATTTATGTTGTATCAAATGGAAACATATTACCTACCATAGTAAATAATCTATATAACGGTAGGTTATAATTGCCGATTCCAATAAATTTTTAAAATTAATATAAATTATTGAATTATGAAAAGGTTTATTGAATTTATTTATTTATTAATTAAATGCTTACCATTTTAATGTTTTATGACGTGTTTTTGTAGTTGTTTAACTATTCCATACGATACGTTGTTTTGCCACGGAAATGCTACAAAAGTCTGTCAGATACGTGGTTTTACCACGGAATCTGCAAGATACGTTGTTTTGCCACGGAAATTACTTGTATTTTAAGCTTCATGCTTAGAGTTTCGTGCTGCTATCTCAGAAACGACTTAAGTTCAGGATTCGAAATTTTCACAAACTGTTTAGCAAGATAAGTTATTTTCCCAAATGCAAAATCTCAAAATGGAAAAAAAATATCAAGTTACGTTGTTTTGCCACCGAACGGCCGACTGGACTAACAGGCTAAAGCTGCAGCAAAAATGGTTCATCAGCAAGGTTGAGAGGCTACTACCCAAAGTGTAGTTGTAAAAGCTATCACTATGCTCAGTTAACTGCAAGCCACTTAACTTCTCTTTCTTGCTTGAACTTTTCTCGGAATTTGACATTCATGTCAGGAAACGTGTTCGTAATCAAACACCTCAAGCATTGTTCAAGCCATTTCCAATGTCCATAGGCCCAAGTATGCATGTTTCAGCAAGAAATTATTTAAAATCTAAGTTAATAAACTATATTCCTACCAAGTATATGGTCATAAATTATCCATACAATGACCTTATAACAAAAAGTGTTTTTTTTTCTATTTTTGCTATGCAGAGATTCCATATGACTTTAAATTTCCATTAGTAATGTCATAAAATAGTTTCAGAAATCCAATGGCATATATGTAATATGTCTGTGGTATTGTTGACAACAAAAGCTCTAATTTGATATTAATCTTGATAGGTTCATTTGAAGTTTGTACAGGCCTATATATACAGATAGTTATTTACGCAATAATATATATAAAGAGGCGTTGTCTAAATCACACTTTTTATGACCTATTAACACCAATTGAATAAAGATTATGCATTCTGGTCATTTATATGGCAATGTCCATCTCATGAGCTTTACTTTGATACCAAATGTGACATGTTATTATAATGTTCATGTGAATTTAACGTTCTTATTACATAATATTTGAAAAATAGGCGCGGTCTAATTAACCTTTAATGTCATAAATACACCTAGTAATATATTTTGAGTGTGTTATTACCAATGCCCAGTTCATGGGCTTTAATTTGATATCAAACTTGGCATGTTTATATGAACCATTAATTTGTACCTAATTATATAGTATACTGTATAACAAAATGGGCTTGACCAAACTAACGTCATTAAATTGTTCGAATTTTTTGGCACTCCTAGGATTGTTTGTTCCATCCCAAAGAAGATTTCTGCCAAGTTTGGTGCTTTTGTCACAAAGTGCAATAAAAAAAAGTGCTAACTGACCCCACTATCTCTAAGGAAATGGAATCAATTATGGTACATTTTATCACAGTAAAATCAAGTTATTCAAAAAAACTTCTACTGAGAAATCAGCTACTCAATATACGTCAAATTCTCAAATTTTCAATCTACACTTCCAGTTTTTAGAGGAAAATTTGGGTGAGTCTGGTATCTCGTAACAGGGGGTCTCCAAATTTGTTCACTACCCTTTTCATGAATCTTGAGTGCAGTCAACTTAAACCTGAAAATATGAATGGAAATTGCCAACCCTCATTCTCCTGGATTTTATCATACTGCCTGGTTTTTGGGACATGCAGTCGTAAAATTTAAAAAAAGTTAACATGTTTAGAAGTATTATATATTTCATTTCGTTCCTTCCATGCATCAGCTAAAAATAGTTTATAGTGGTTATCAAATATTTTACTCTCAATGACATAATTAAGAAGGGGTATAAATTCTGTTTATAAATTGATATTCTTGATGGATTTCAAGGTCGTCTAAGTAAAGTTTATTTAAGTTGTTAATTCCAAAATATATTAAATCATTGTTGTATATTATACAACAATGGTTTCAATAATTGTTCTTTAAGTTTATTAAATATTGAATTTCTGGAGTTGGTCGCTGTTGTTACTGTTATATATTAACCACACCAGTGCTTTTTATTTTTTACGTACATCTCAAGTTTATATTTTTAACGTGACTAGTGCATCGTATTTCTCATTACTAAGCCTATACCAGTCATATTTATAATGGTCATTGTGTGTTTTCCATAATGATTTCTATATATTTATGTTTTTTTATTGTCTCAAGATTGGTCTATAGGGAAATTACAAGTACTTAGCGAAGTAATTATCTGTCTGCAACTGTTCTATCTAGGCCTAATGAAAAGTGAGTAATATTCAACAAATACATGACGATAAATAGAATGTATGATATATTGAATGGTAGCACATTTCATGATTCTACTTATCTTATTATTATTACTAGTACTATTACCACTACCACAACGATTACGACGGCGACGGCGACAGCGCCGGCACCGGCGCCGACGACGACGATAATAATAATTTTTATTATTACTATTACTATTATCATTTTATTTCAACTTTACACGATGGAATGCATAGAATAAGAAAAACATATAATTAAACAAAACTTACCCCGACGGTTTAAGTTATTCCAGTAAGGGAAGCAATGGCCAAAAAAGGTGGATTGTGAAAAATCCAAGATGGCAGCCAATTCATGAGACATGGGGTACCCATTTTTAACTTGTCAGTCATGGTAAGATAAGACGTGTAAATTTCACAGTTGAGGATGTTCAAGTTTTGGTATGGGAGTAGTTGCCAAAAAGGTGTTTTTTAGTTTTTAATCCAACATGGCGCCGTGACATGGGGTGTCCATTTTTAATTTGTCGGTCAGGAAGATGTAAGGAGTGTACATTCCAAATTTGAGGACGTTTCAAGCTTTGGTAAGGTGCTTTTTAATCTAACATGGCGGCCAAACCATATGACATTGGTTGCCCATTTTGGAACACATCAGAGACCTCATAAATCAATCCAGGATATTTGGTGAGGATATCTCATGTCTTTGAAAAGTTATCGTGGTCACAGACAAAAAAAAGGAAAACTTCGTTTTCCGGAAGGTAAAACATTTTTTTCATAACGTATGCGATAAAGAGACATTTGTATCACATACCAGCTTGAATTTCGGGTATTGGGATCAACAGTGATTGGTCCGCTATCATATCGAATCAAATTATTCATAAGTACCAAATATCTTTAACGGCATCGTTTTATGCTACTTACCTGTTGCTTCCAAACTTCCATGAAGTGAAACTAGCTATTAAAATCTATTAACCCTTCTCGAAAATCTATTTATAAATGTGAAGTAATTGATTATAATTTATGTATTATCTGAATTCTACTTATTTAAAGGGTTTTAAAGTTGTATTGTTATGGGGCCAGCCTGGTATGTATGCTCTTGGTAGAAATACGAAGCTGACCCTAATATTGTATAGCAAAAAGTTTCCTTCGTGTCTTCTACCATAAAAGATGAATACTATTTTGTTACGGTGTAACGTGGACTTGCCTGGCTGGTGTGTGATGCAAAGAAAAACTAGCTTTCAAATTTGTACGATCGTTATTTTTGGTTTTGATATGATTGAGTGGGTGATGCATTACAATTAGCTGTAGAAGATGTATACCACTAACAAGGAGAAAGTGTCGCCTTAAGATTGGTCATACAGGAATTTCCTCAAGGCCTAGGAGAAATCAAAGAAATATAATGAATTCTAAATTACCAGAACTCAAAGAAGTAATCTGGATAAACTTTTCCATGAAATGAATGAGCAATAACCAATAAAACCATTTTGATAAATAGAATGTATGAATAGTGCATTACGTGAATTAATTTAGATCATTATAATAATTTAAACTTTTGCACGATGGAATGTATAAAAGGTTAAAATGACATTACCCCAGTGTCACTTGTTCTATGTTTGTCATTGTTACAGTTATTAATACCGGTGAATTTTATTTTTCTTTTTACATACATCTCAAGTTATATTTTCAACGTGACTCACTAACTATCGTATATTAGGCCTATACCATTTATATTTCTTACCTATTCCAAACCAGAAGAGTTTCCCTAAACTTATTTTATGCTCATTGTTTGTTCTCCATAATGATTTCTATATCTTTTTGTTCTTTGCAATGCCTCAAGATTGGCCAGTATGTAAATTACAAGACCTGCAGAGAGTAATCAGGAAAAATATGTTCTATAAAATGCAAAGTGAGTATAACTAACAAAACCATGTTAATAAGCAGAATGCATGATATCTTAGATGGTAATATATTTTAGGAATCTATTTAGATTATAAGGATATTTAAACTTTGCATAGTAGAATGTATAGAATTTTACAGACAAATTAGCCTTCAGACTGGCTTTTGTAAAATCGGTAGTGCAATTTAATTTCGATATGAATTGGTGGGAAACGCACTACAATCAGGAAAAAATATGTTCTATAAAATGCAAAGTGAACAAAACCATGTTAATAAGCAGAATGCATGATATCTTGAATGGTAATATATTTCCGGAATCTATTTAGATTATTATATTCATTTAAACTTTACATAGTGGAATGTATAGAATTTTACACACAAATTAGCCTTCAGACTGGCTTTTGTACAATCGGTAGTGCAATTTAATTTCGATATCAATTGGTGGGAAACGCATTGCAATTAGTTGTAGAACGTGTGTATCATTAAATCAAAGACAAATGCTCATCTTAAGATTAGTATATACCAGTGGCGGAGCTACGGAGAGCTAAGGCTGCAGCCCCCTCCCCCCCCCCACCTACAAGGTAGGGAATCTGTAGGTCCAGGCGAGCCCTCGACATACCAAACGGCTTCAAAAGGCACGGAAAATGCAGCAAATAAAGTGTTTTGGGTTCTCTTTGCTTTTCACATTGAAAACCGTGAGCACGCCCATCTCAAACTTGGCCTATCTATCGGGGGATGCCGGGGGTTACCCTCCCTGTCGAGAGATTGCCCTGCCGTCGGAAAATTCCTAGCGTCGCCACTGGTCTATACATACATTTTTACAAGGCCTAGGCCCTAGAAAAAAATCAATGAAAAAATATTGGATTTCATCAAGCGACTTCAACGCGAGTAATAACAAAAAATCATGCCGATAAATATAATGTTTGATATCTTGAATGTTTTTTTATGAAAATGTTTAGATTATTGTTTTATTTAAAATGTGCTGGTGGGAAATGTATTGAACTCCGACGAAAGGCCACTTAGCCTACAAACTCTTATTTATAAAAGTAGTTATTTTGGTATACACAATCGGTAGTGTATAATGTAATTTCGTTTTGAAATGGTGGGTAAGGCGTTCCTTGAAGAGTTGGTACGCAGGTGTAACAAAGAAAAACCTTTTGTGTTGTACGTTCAGTTGCAAGATTATGTACTGAAGCGTGTTTAGGCAAACTGTATTGATGACCATGGATTGACATAAAAAGTTAGTTTTGGTGGTTTTTGTGAATATAGCACAGGGAACAGTGTTGTTAGTAGACTTGCTATACAGGTGGTTTAGTTATAAATGTTATATACAGAAAACATAAGCGAGTCATTCCGTGCCAAACCATAATATAATAATAAAATAACTGGTTTCACTGCTCGTATTTTCCATGATGGGCAACCTATTAAATGTAACCGATGCCTCAAGAACGGGCACTACGCAAGCAAATGTACAAACGATCCTTTCTGCTTCAAATGCCGCTCTTTCGGTCATATAAGCAAAACATGTACGTCAACCTCAGACAGTGATAATAGAACCGATACATGGAATCTTCGTAGTAAACCCAAAGAAGTAAGCACAACGGATGATATAGAGAGTGAGATACCTCATAGTGATAAAAATGTCGGTCTTCGACCTAGCCATCATCCCGGTGCCGAACATCCCGGTGCTGACGGCAACGCGGACATACTAGGTGTTCTAGAGGAGCTCCTCAACAAACCAGATAATCCGGGCAAAGGACCATCTTCTCCTGATTTAGATGACCATGTTTCGCAAATTCTTCAGGATGCTCTTGCCAAAGCAAAGATGCTAAGCTGCTCTGATAATGAAGACAACGCAGAAATAGACCCTAGCTGGCAAATCAAAACACGAAGTCAGACAACAGAAGCAGAAAACGAGAAAAAAACAAAAAAAAAAGAAAAAATCGACAAAAGAGAAAACAAAATTGAAGAAACAGAATGTAACAGTGAATGAAGGTAAAAACAACAGGGGTACAAGACCTATTACAGACTTCACCGAATCAACCGTGTCATCAATTCAACAGAACAGAGTCGACGTCGTCGGTGTTGAGTGCAGTCATAAAGAAAAAGATTCAACGGAATAGTAGGTTTGAACACTATGCATGCAATCAATATATTGATATGCTTTTTCTACTTTTTATCATCAATGTTATTTATTTAGTTATGTATTGTAACCTATAAATCAAATGAAATCTATTCACTTTATATCCCTAAACATTAGAGGTCTCAGATCTGCTGATAAGCAAAGAGCAATTTTTAAATGGTCACACGACCAAAGAGCTGATATTCTCTTTTTACAAGAGACACATTTTACAAGAGATATAACTGTTAACGTTGATTCTTGATGGGACGGGAAAACTTTTCACAGCTATGGGACGCATTTTAGTAGAGGTGTATCGATTTTAATTAAAAATAGTATTGAATTTACTGTTAATAATATTGATATAGATAGAAATGGGAGATACATAATTATGAATGTAGTAATAAACAATAAACCTTTCACACTAATCAATGTATATGCCCCAAATAAATGTAAAGAAAGAAGTAATTTCTTTAGAAATATACAAAATACTTGCCAAATTTTTGTGAACAAAGCTGATAATTCAAATATTTTAATGGGAGGTGACATGAATTGTATCCTTAATAGTGACTTAGATCAAAAGGGTAGTAAAGGTAAAACAGATTATTCCAGCTATACTCTTAACTACTGTATTAAAAAACTAAAGTTAGTGGATATCTGGAGGCGTCTTTTTGTAGAGAAAAAGCAGTTTACATGGCGAAGAAAGGCACAACAAATTTATAAAAGATTAGACTATTGGTTAATTTCTAAATCCATATGGAAAAACGCTTATATTTTATCTTCTGACATACGACCTAGCATCCTTACAGATCACCTAGCAAATTCCATTAAAATGTACATAGCGGAGACAAAAAGAGGCCCAGGCCTTTGGAAACTTAACACATCATACCTCAATGAAAACAATTACAAATTGAGAGTCCGTCAGATTATATGTGAATGTCTAAGTGAGGAAATTTACGACCAAGTCTCCAAATGGAAAAATATGAAAATAAAAGTCAAAGAATTCTCAATTCAGTATGGTAAAAATAAGCTAAAAGGGAACAAGAGAATAAAACATCTCTAATTCAACGTATCAATAAACCTAATGAAAAAATATATAAAAAGTACTGTTCATTTAGAAAATATGGTTGCAGAACTGCAAGAAAGTCTAGATAATATTTACAAAAATGAAGCCCATGGAGCACAAATAAGATCACGTGCTAAATGGATTGAAGAAGGGGAGAGAAACACAAAATATTTTCTTGGTCTTGAGAAAAATAATGCGAAAATAAAGCAGATTAATTCTCTCAAAAAACAATGTGGATCAATTGTTAATAATCCGTCTGACATCCTTAAAGAAGAAGTTAACTATTATTCAAACCTTTACAACAATACCCAAATTGATAATAGAATAATAGTAGAGTACTTAAATAAAATAAATATAAAGAAATTATCAGATGAACAAAATAGTTTATGCGAAAATAAAATTTCTCTTGAAGAGTGTGAAGATGCTGTCTTTAGCATGAAAAATAATAAAGCGCCAGGCTCAGATGGCTTAACAGCTGAGTTTTACAAAGTTTTTTGGCCTGAGATTAATAATGGTCTATGTAACACTTTAAATGAATGTTACAAAAAAAGAGAAATGTCTGTATCACAGCGAAAAGGGGTCATCCATCTTATTTTTAAAAGTGGAGATAGGGAAAATTTGGATAACTGGCGCCCAATAACTTTATTAAACATCGATTACAAAATATTAGCTCACATACTCTGCAATAGATTACAAAAAGTTATTGGTTATCTGGTGAATACAGATCAAAAAGGCTATGTAAAGGGTCGTTTTGCAGGAGAAAATATTCGTTTAATTGAAGATATTATGTACTACGTAGAAAGTGAACAGAAATATGGAGCTATGGTAACGTTAGACTTTCGCAAAGCCTTTGATAGTAATAATAGAAATTTCATGTTACATACTTTAAAATCTGTTAATCTTGGTCCAGACTTTATAAACTGGATATCCACAATATATTGTAATACCGAATGTATTGTAATGAATAATGGATGGAGTTCGTCTACGTTTTCAATGACGAATGGCATTAGACAGGGTTGTCCCATTTCAGCCCTTCTATTTATATTAACAGTTGAAGTTCTGGCTAATGCCATTAGAACAGATATTGAGTATGTTGGTATAAAACTATCCAATGGTGATGGTCCTACAGTAGAGGCTAGAATATCACAATTAGCTGATGATACGGTTTTATTTGTCGGTAACGAGAATACCATATACAGAGCGTTTCATATTGTTGACGAATTTTGTAACATTTCAAACCTACACTTGAATAAGAAAAAAACAAAAGCGTTATGGCTTGGATATAACAAAAACAGAAATGATAAGCCAATGGACATTAACTGGTCAGAAAATCCAATTAAAATATTAGGAATCTATGTTGGTCATAATAAGAAAGAATGTGAAATTAAAAATTGGAATGAAAAAGTCAACAATTTGGAATGCACTCTAAATAAATGGAAAAATCGTAAACTTACTCTCTTTGGCAGGGTAACAATAATCAAATCGTTAGCGTTATCTAAGTTGATTTATAATGCCTTTATAATTGACGTACCAGATAGGATTTTTTCCAAAGTTGATGAACTGATTTTTAACTTTTTATGGAGTGGGAAAAAAGATAAAATTAGAAGAAAAACACTAATAGGAGAATACTGTCAGGGTGGAATTAAAATGCCTGACTTCAGGTCTCAGGTAAAATCGCTCAAAATTAGTTGGTTAAGAAGGATGTCGAATAAGGTCGAATCAAAATGGAAATTGATTCCAAAACACTATATATATCTTGAATGTCCTACTTTTTCACTTTTTAATTTATCAAATTGTAATCTTCAAAATAAAGCTATATTTCAAAACGTTCCAAAATTTTACGTTTCAGTAATTGAAGCGTCCGTAGATTTTAATAGTTTAAAAGATAAACCTGAAACGGTACAACAAATATGTAATGAATATTTATGGGGAAACAAATTTATTAAAATACGAGGACACTCGTTATTGTGCAAAAACTGGATACAATCAGGTTTTATTAAGATCAGAGATATTATATCTAGAAACAAATTTATTACTACAGAGGAGGTTAAAAACAAACTGGTTAACACACACAATTGGATATCTGAGTATACAAGTCTACTCCAGGCAATTCCAACTGAATGGAAAACTGCCATTTTAGATTTTAATTTTAATGATATTCCCAATGAACCTGTTCCTAAGAAAATCGAAAGTACATCAAAACATATATATGTGTCTATAGTACAAAAGAAAGTCGAGCCTTGGAGGCTCGACTCGACTCTCACAGGAAAAGTGGAAAAGGATGTTCACCGGCTCAGATATTGAATGGGAATCAGTATGGCTAAAGAAAATAGTCTATATCAAAGAGAAATTGTTAGCTAAATTTAATTTTAAATTGCTTCACATGATAATTCCGACAAACAAAAAGTTATTTTTATGGAATCTATCCGTTACTATTAGATGTGAACATTGTAACGAGATTGAAGATGAATTACATATGTTTTGGAAATGCGATAGGATTAAAGATTTTTGGGATTTCGTTAAGAAAATATTTAACCGCAATATTGTTTGCAGTGACATTGTTTTAAGTAGTGAAAACAAGCTTTGGAATTACATCATTACAGTGTGTGCGTTACATCATTACAGTGTGTGCGTTACATCATTACAGTGTGTGCGTTACATCATTA
>JAOTQE010109889.1:0-25279 GCA_025631205.1 Nesometra sesokonis
TTTCTCTAAAGCTTGGTGCGTGGAATGTGAGAACAACGAACGATAGTGATGGCTCAATCAGACCTGATCGGGCAACAACCATCATATGTAAAGAGCTAGACAAAGCCGCTATTGACATTTGTGCGTTAAGTGGCAAATTATCAGCGGCGAAAGGAACACCGAGCCCGAAAGCTGTAGATGGAAATTGATCAGATATTGGTTCTAAAATTTATTAAACTGCATTCATCTTTGTGTTTTTACCCGCATCGGGTCCTAGGCGTATTATATTATTATTCTCAGTTTACTTCCTGTGCAACAACTTGGTGGTTTTTATACATAATTTGGGAACACTAATCATCAGATGCTAAATGTCCAATGAACCTATCACGTTTCATAAATCTGATAAATAAAGCAAGTTAATTTCAAAATTAATGTTGATATTTTTTTTTTGGTTATCTTTAAATGACAATACATCTTTAAAAGCGTAAGCATACCTCAGCATAGGCCTATAGTATTTGTATTGTTCCGTAGGCCTACAGTATAACTGCATAGTGTAGCCAAACAGTTCATTGCTGTCGTTATAAATCATCTTTTCTTATTCTTATTCCTTCTTATTCTTAGTCTTTATCTTTTCCGTTTCCTGTATCGATGTCTTATTCTAAAAAATATTTCTTATGGTTTTTGGTCATTTCTCTATGACAACTGCCAATTTTGTAAATTATACTTACAAATTAACAGACTATTTTATTACTAAATACTGTCGACATTTATATAATAGTGCATATCTTTGAAAATATTGTTTGAGTTGTGCCAAAATATTGAATGAGTAGAAGACGAGTTAAATAATTTGCCACAGTACAATATTTTTGGTATCGCCCGAAATAGGCATTTCCAGATGTATTGTCACTTAAAAAATGACAAAAATTAGATTTTGAAAATAACTTGCTTATCTTGAAGAAATACATAAGTTATGACAATGACACTAGAAATTAGGTTATTTTAAAACTATTTACCCCCAATATTGCAACGTTATATGCTAAAAATGAGTAAAAAACATTAAAAAGGCTGGAGGCCTCTACATTTTTGATAATTCTCACTGTAAAAATCGTATTAAACAATTTTTAAATACACTAATTTCTATTCTCCAGTGCTTAACTTTGATGCTACTTTGATATGATCAAGTTAATTTAAAAATTAATGTTTATGATTTTTTGGTCATTTTCAGGTGACAATATATCTTTAATATTATAATTATTATTCAATAAACCTTACTTGTAAGTACCGATTTGTCGGGGCTTAGCGTAGGCCTGCCGCAGGCGATCAAGGTCTAGGCCTACATGTAGCTAGCCTAGGCATTAAAAATTAAAATCCGTGGTTAGGCCTAGCTCTTGTGCGTTTTCTTCATGAAACAATTCTCTCGCCTGGTAAAGTGACGTCATCGGCAATATTGAACTACGTGCAGTTCAACATTAATCCGGTGGAAACAGCATAATTTAATAATAATTGTCGATATGTTTCGTGTTTTGATAAGATATGTCGTTAGAACATCGTACTTTTATCCTGAGAGTTAAGGGATTAAATCATCCCTTTACATGTCTAGAAATAATATTGGTATATTTAAAACGTTTGAGCGCCCTCATACTTGTTCACAGTGTTTATCTCCAAACAATTTCCAAGGAAATGTAGGGTTACCAAGGTTGCTACTTGCAGACTAATACTCATAACATGCATAATATGTTTAAAAAATAATTGTCTTATACTGTCAGTGCTTGTATGTGTACTTTTATATATTAATTCATAAAACATAATAGACTCTCTTAGTATTCAATATTGGTAAAATGCCAACGGAGTATTAATAACAGAACCGTTTTTTCTATTTTGAATACCCTCCGTCAAATTACAAACACGAACATAGTTATAACATATCAATTTTTATTTATAACAGTTTTCCCGCCAATTAAATATCGCCTGTTGTTGAGTGTTATTACGTTAAGAAGGTTTCATTGAATATCATTCGCATCACGATATCAATTTAGCAACACAAAAGAGTTGACAGCGGATCCTTGACTTTATGTAATATACGGTATGATAAAACGTTTATTAAATAATATCAACGATATCGAGCTTTTGCTTACTACATTGTTTGGCTTTTCTTAATATCGTCTGCTATGTCTGCCTAAACAAACAGCTAGACGGTAAGCATTAAACAGTAGGCCTACTAAAAACTGTAAACTATCATTTGCAGTTTTTAGTAGTTCTACCGCCGTCTGCTTGTTCGTACTATCCGTCTACTGTTCCTGACTAGAGTACAAGTATTTTACTTTGATTTTTCTTTAAACTATCGTCAGCTTATCATGTCGTTCTTTATCGTCCTCAGTTTAAAACATATTTCTAATATAACTCTCCTGAATAATGTCTGCAGTAAAAAATATATGAAATCGCGATTATACGCTCACAGGTCTTAGTCTTGTAAAGAAACCTTTCCCGAAACAAATCCTTTCTTTTACGTTTTCAAATGTAATCTCGAAAACAAATGAAGAGGTTTCAAAACGAAGCCATGGATTCTTTTCGGGATACCATGTGCGCCTTTTCTAGTGATTTTAAACGATAAAGAAGATGCAGGAATTGTGTTTGTAAGTGAGATTTATAGAGGCGTTTTATTTAGAATTGGCACTTCATTGTTTGTTAATTTACAAGCCTGTCTCCTTTTACCTCTCTCCGTTTTGGAGACACCCATGTCTATTGTATGCCTATAGAGCATAAAGATATTACTTCGACTTATTTTCTACTATATACGAACGAAAAAAAAAGCTCATTGATTTATAGTTATAAACCTATACTAAACTTATGGAACAAAGACAAAAATACTTAAACTAAAATCGATTGGAAATTATGACAGTGATAAACCTTAACTAAGTGGATTATTTGAAATAAAATATCAAAAGACTCGTATATTAAAACAAAATTCATTGAATAATATAACCAAATATGGTAAGGTATCATCAATTAGAGAAGCCAGAAAATTAATATTATTTGCGCAGCACTTAAGCTTATTGAAAAGAAGTTTCAACAACATAGAGTTGTTTAACTGTTGATGTGTACGTTTGTTTGTTTGTTTGTTTGTCTGTTTGTTTGTTTGCTTACTTGCTTGCTTGCTTGCTTGCTTACTTGCTTGTTTGTTTGTTTGTTTATTGAAGTATTAAACCTTTATTATTAAACTCGTGATTTATTCTGTTTTACTAGTAGAACTTGGAGAGGAGGCTAATCTTTGATTAAAGAAACGTATATCTTAAGTTTTCAAATTAATATGAATTTTGTTTGTATAGGACTACAATGAAAACAATTCAATTAAATTAAAAATGTAGGGATTTATATTTTGTAATAGGAAATCAAAAGAATGTATATAACATACTCAGAATAGATAGGTTGTTAAAATGTTTTATGGAAGAAAGAATATAGTAGCTATGACGCTCAGAATTGATCGGCTATTGATGAGGAATAGAAAATAACATGAAATTAACTTGAGTACATAATCCAAATAATTATTGCAATAAACTAGGTATTGTGTTGATATAAGGTAAACTAAGTTTAATTTGCTTGATTGATACAGTAAACAATTTTTATAAATATATTAAATAATGCTATATTGGAAGAAATAAAGGTTATTGATTGCAACGAAAAAGGACGTTTGAACTACGTTATGTTAGATTGCTTACATCAGTTATATTGCATTATATTAGTTTATATTAGTTAATGTATATCTGATCCACAGCGCCTTGAAACTTTATTGTGTAAGGCGCTATATAAATCTTATTATTATTGTCATCATTATCATTTATCCTTTATCTTTTATCTTTTATCAATTATCAATTATCAATTATCAATTATCAATTATCAGTTATCAGTTATCAGTTATCAGTTATCAGTTATCAGTTATCAATTATCAATTATCAATTATCAGTTATCAGTTATCAGTTATCAGTTATCAGTTATCAGTTATCAGTTATCAGTTATCAATTATCAATTATCAATTATCAATTATCAATTATCAATTATCAATTACCAATTACCAATTACCAATTACCAATTACCAATTACCAATTATCAATTATCAATTATCAATTATCAATTATCAATTATCAATTATCAATTATCAATTATCAATTATCAATTATCAATTTGGTATGCAATGACGGACCAGGGGTTTAGGTTGATGGGTTTTGGTGGCACCCGGTATGTACCCGATAAAATTTAAAAAAAATCTTTTTGGCCTTACCTAATTTATGTATTTGTATCCATTGGGAAATTTCTCTATGCTGCATATTGCGACCTTGGTGTTGTTTGTAACAGCCGTTTTGCATTCAGACTGCATAACAAATTTTGGTGTCGGAGGGGGTTAAGTCTCTTAACGCCCCTCTCCCCCACGGCACACACACACCCACACACACTAACCCCACCCTTGGTATTTTGTATTGGTAGGATAATTGTATTGGTAATAATTGTAAAGTAATATTTACCGAATGCTCAGTACAGTTTACTTTTAGTTTTTCCATTTTAATAATTATTAATAATAATAAACATAGGCCTATAATATCAAATTAAATACAAATAATATGCAGCAGGCTCGGATCCAAAGGTGTGGGAAACGGACCCGGGCGCCCTT
This sequence comes from Nesometra sesokonis, assembly GCA_025631205.1. Lineage (NCBI taxonomy): Eukaryota > Metazoa > Echinodermata > Crinoidea > Comatulida > Antedonidae > Nesometra > Nesometra sesokonis. The sequence continues at coordinate 4,643 of JAOTQE010109889.1, forward strand.
TTAAAATGATTTTTTTTTCCACAATTTTGGGGCGATAAAAGTGCACCAGAGTGACACACGACTATTGTTATCATTTTTCTGTTAATGTGTCATACCTGGGCTTGTCCAACTTGACATCAGACACCAACCTCTTTCAAGCTCCGCTGGATCCACCCCTATTTAGTAAACACTAACAAGTTTTATTTTTATAGGACTTATCGCTTCACTAATATAAAAAACATATGCACTTTGTATTATTGTGTATATTTATGCATATTTTCGCTACAGTTGTGTGTATAATGTGTGGCGATTAAAATTTTAATACAAATATACCGTGCAAGATCAAGGTTAAGTGAAATTGTTGTTGATACGACGTTAAGATTATGTAGGAAAAACAAACATGTCAATGGTTATATTTATCATCGATGGCTTCAACAAAATTAACGGCAATTCATTTCATTTCATTAAATCCTATTTTCTTCCATGCCTGTGAACTTGAAAAGTCATGTATCATAGATCTGTGCAAGAACTAGATTGAAAGTCTTAGTTGTAAGTACTACCCCCTCAGTATGGTAGGCCTATAGAAATTCGCCAAGTAACCGTCTATGTGTATTCAGCTTGAAAAGACACCATAGAAAACCGTCGCAAAAATTGGAGGTGTGCGTCACAAAAAATACGACACACGCGTCTCAATGAAATTTCAAGAAAGGACGCGCGCGTATTGAAAGAATGTGCGTGTTTCAAAGGTAAAACGCACTTCCTTCCATAACGACAAATTAATAGGTAAATAGTTTGAGCTCTAGTTGTTATACATCTCTAGGATCACAATCCTTAACTAGATATGAACGTGATCATTTGACGACAATTATTAACGCAGCGTTAGCCTTTTGACAAGCGAAACGTCTATTACGAGAAATACATTCTTATTGCATCTACTCAGCAACGCAAAGTGCTTGCATTTTTAAAGAAAATTTCCGCGGAATTAGGTCCGTCAATGGCGCTTTCCAAACAAATCAGAAATTGCTAACTGAGTGAAACATATCAATCACAGATTGTTTCTTTTTTCCGGTTAGATTGAGGTAATCAATTTATACGCGGTGATGATTCTGTGATGTTGACATGTTTTCTTAAGACTTTGGGGTAGTGATCCAGTAGCGAAATCCATTGAGTTTCACTACTCCAGTGATAGAAGGTATGAAAAGAAAACGGTTTTGGGGATGTATTGTGCAAAAAGAACACCACGCAGGGGAATTTATTTCGCATTTTCAATTATCCTACTTGAGTTAATCCCAGGAAGAAAGAAAACTGAATTGTAAACACGAATCTACAATGGCCGATGCCTGAAGCAGTTATTAATACCTCAATTAGGGTCAGCAAAAGTTCTGACGAGACATCATGTATAGCAAGCAAGAATTCCTAAATAAAGCAAAAGTAAAGATTCAATGTCGTATTTTTCTAAAATAAACAATTAGTTACCTAGGTAGATTAGGATTTCTACCAGTTTACACTTCGGGTTTGAGTTATAGTGAGGGAACAATAGTATTCATAATATCAGGGAACAGTTAATAACATGAACAAGTATAATATTTTAGATAACGAATACAATTTACTCGCGTGTCTGCTGCCGGCTTATAATATTGGGTTACATAGATATACTTTTATGAAATCTAATAACTATTGTTGTGTGGTTTTATATTGTAGTTGTATGAAAGGTATTTGTTTAATCTCTTCAATGTCTAAATCCTACAATAATTTTGTCATTTTTATTAGGAGATGTGGAGCGTTGAGTTACGGTTCACCTTAAGTAATGAAACCCAAAATCTGCCTTATGGAGCAGCGATTGCGATTCAGTGACACCACTCGGAAACAAAGTTACGCGGGAGTACAAAATAGCGCGTAAAGAGACTATGGACTTCTATTTGTTAGTCACTGCACGCGCGCTTTGTGCGTCGATTTTTGCGTCTAATGTAAAATATTCACGTCAGTGCCTTTGTCCATACAAAGAGTCGAGTATAAGATGAACAGCATATTGTTAAAATGTTACTCTTGATTAATGCCTACATTTCTAATTCTAAATTACCTCTTAACCTATTGTAAGTAAAATATACGGTATCATTTACAATTTCACCGTAGTACTGGTTTTGGAATTCATCAAAATAAAGGATTCCAACATAAATTACAGAAGTTTAAGATTATATCACGCCATTTCAACAATGCCGAGAACTCTGTTTAGTATGCAAGTAAGTCTAATTGCGGCATCCAGGACCGTAGCCAGATGAAGTAGATGAGGCGGTCGCCTTGTCTGAAAGTTTCAATCCAACACCCGCCCCTCACACCCACTTCCTGACCGGGGAACACGCGCCATAAGTTACCAGCCTCGCCTCGTCTGGTTTTCAACTCTGGCCACGGCTCTGGCAACAAAATACATTTTTTTTCTGAAGGTATGGTGTACATTTCTATAAGTAGATTGTATGCTTAGTTTACTTTTATAAGTGTATTTTGACGGTTATTGCTCTCCCTAGTTTTGTGATTTGCAGCATTTCCAATCCTTAATATGAAACACGTACTCTCAGTTCGCAATATTTCAACAAGGCTGTCGGTAAGTCGTTATAAGTTGAATTTAATGTTAGTCTGTTATTATCTTTACTCCTTGGAACCGGAGTCGAGAATTGTAGCCATTTTATGTTTCTTCTTGTTCTTCTTGTGGACAAACCCTACAATTGTTACGCTTGAGTGACCACATACAATATGTACATACTGTACGTGAACAAACTCAGTTTCACCGAGTAGCTTGATTTTTTCTAAATATTTATTTTGTTTTAAAAATGTATATTTTAATGAAGGATGATTTAAAGTCCATTGTAGTTTTTTTTATTTCTTTTTTTTTATTTAATTGGACAAATTAAGGGTAAAACATTTATTAAATAATTCATTTATAATATTTAATGCTATATATCTTTATTTTCAGGTAACAATAAATGTTATGCTAATGTATTATTATTAACATTAATGAATACAAAAGTGGTAAGGTCTATTTCAGAACCAATATTTTAATTGCAGAGTAGCCATGATGTAGCAAATAATAATTACTATACTGTACTAATATTTATACCGGCACAGAAATATCAACATGTGATAGGTTATCAAATAAAAGCCACAAATAACTTCAATTTCGATTTAAATGTTTTTATTTTAATTCAAAACACAACATGTAATATCACCTAAATTAGGCCTAATTTACAGTATTTACATAGGCCTATATTGAAATCGACAAGTTTCAATAATTTAGGTTTAAATATAACATAATTTTATACATCAAAAATTATACATTTTAAACATCATAACTGATATTATATGTCGAAATATTACAGAAAACTATGACGTTACACAGATGTGTATGTTATATAGAAACAAGTTAATATCATTATCTTCCAAGGTAAACGAGAAATGCATTGGAAATGTCATCAATCAAAAAAATCTATAGATCTAATTTCAGCTGTCGTAAATTTGTTACATAATAGAAAAAAAGAAGCAACTTTGCAAAATACGGACTGGTCTCGGTGTGTATTTCAGGTTTTATATAATATAAAAGCATAGAAAACAATCTTATTATATTTAATTAGTTTACAATTGATTAATGATGTATAAACGGGTCAGATAACATAAATTGAGACTTTGCGCATATATCTGCGCATAAGTGCACATAAAATCTGCGCACAAAGCTAAATTGACAAGCGTAACGCATATGGCATAATTAGGTGTTTTATAATAAACAACACTTATTAGTTAAATATATTGATGTTAATATTAATATCATGTTGTATGTTAGACAAAATTGGCGTATGGCCTCTTCGTCAATCTTAGAGAGACTTAATGTTTATATTATAGAATGAAATTTTATTACCTTTTAAAATTAAACGTTTAGTACTTATTCATTGTTTATTTTAAATAAATTTACCATGTTTTGATAATTTATATAATATTATATTTACCTTTCAGAAATGTAATCTACAGAACGAAAATATCAAACATTTTAATAGAATTCTAACACAAAATAATAAAAAAACAAACGATATTTTGAAACATTCAAACGAAGAATATTGCATCCTAAATTCAAACTGTCTATACATATTCTCTTTAAAATAGGAATAAACAATAATTACGACACTCCTTAACGGTTAAAATTGAAAAATACGTTTTTATAAATCCTAATGAATTATATTTCAATATAGGAATATTTAAATTGCCACGAGTTGGTTCATAAATCTTATTTATAGGGTGTTCTGTATAAAAGCTAAAATATTGATTTAATAAATTTCACCTGATCTAAGGTATGTAGTCGCTTCGGCGTTTCATAAACGATGCACGTTTCCTTAAGGACGCATCTTGTCATTGTAACAGTGCACAAAACTAGATTCGCATGTTCGAAATCGACGCATGTTTTCACGAAACCTTGAAAACAATGCATATGAGTGAGTTTTTGCAACCTTACGAAATACAATAAGCGAAACGGATAAGTCACACTTTCGTTTGTGTAAGTTGATATATGTTTAAAAATATCACATGTTCTACCTACAAATAATTTCTGATCATCCTTAAATCTATGCTCTCTCTAACCATTTGCCAAGTCGCCAATAGCTACTAGAATTATCATTTAACAACAATTAAAATGACCTCCTTCGCCAAATTGGCTAAATGAAAATCTCCGAAAAACTGTATATTTTGCGTCCACTTTTATCAGTTTTGAAAAATTTGGCGAAAGAATTCATAATTTGACTAAGAAAATTGACAATCGTTAGCCATTTTGGCTAAAATATGACCCTAGCGTGAGCTTAGCTTAATTGTTTAAATGTAACCGGTATTTAACGCTGTTCAACTCAAATGTTTAAATAATGTATGACGTATCTGTTTTCGTTATCGTAATTCGTATGTTGCGAAACCTTCCTCTCATTTCAGCGAAATGAATGCGACGCACTTTGTAACTCATCTCAAATTATAAAAATTTTGTTTCTGTTTCGGCCATTAAGTAAATAAATAGTTTTTAAAGATATCTCACAGTTCAAAATCGAAATATGTTTAATCGGTTTCCATTTTATGGTTAGCAATGGCTGCCCTGTGTTGTTCCGCTTTTCTCCTTAGCACCTCCACACTCATCGTCTTCCTGCTTTCTCCAAACGGAAGAGGTAACGAGTTCAAAAAGTTTGAGGTCTGAAGAAGGCCCTCATAGGGCAACAGTCCTGGGTTACAAGCAGCGTAGCTGTGGAGTAAAGATGCAGGAACCGGAAAAAACAAATTCGGTCTAAATTTAGGGGATACGCTAGTTGGAGGCAGTTTGCTTTGAAAATTCTTTGTCGAATCTCCATTCGTTGCTAGTATTCTATCAATGCTAAATAGTTTTCGTTTTTCGTGTCGCTGATCGTGTCTGCCCGTTGGCGAAACTAAACTAGGACGTACAGTTTTTAGCGTTGGCGATCTCCTCGATTCTGTTTCATTATGCTCAATATCTTTTGTTTTTTCTAATTTAGGCGAGTTCTCTTCGATTACATCTCCCTCTTGACAACTCTCTTGACAACTTCCTATTGGTGACGTCATACTCGCGTTTTCGTAGCCGCTTGGGGAGCGTTCAGGCTCGTTTGATACCTCGGACGGGGCGTCATGAACGTCTGTTCCAACAAGTTTCATTCCTTTCTTTAAATTTTGACGAATTGAAGCTTTTCTTGCACGTTCTTCTTGCTTTTGACGTTTCTTTTCTAATTTAAGCTGCTCGCGGTGTTTAAGTTCCTCTGGCGGAATCGGGTCGCCGCTACACGTCGTTGGATGTGCGTTGTGAGCTGGCCTTCCGGGGCCCTTTTTAGTGTTTTCCTTTTTCCTCCATTTTGCTCGGCGATTTTGAAACCAGACCTACAAAACAAAGTTAAATGTTGTTAACAATTATAACAGACATTTTAAATTTCAATCGTGCTTTTCAAATGAACAAAATGCATATTCAGCAATAAAATATGAATTATTACCATGATATATAAAATTGTCTATAATATTAAAACTAGTATAATGTTTTATATAATGCTGTTTTTTAAATAGTTCAATTAGCCTTTCCCGCCATGATGAGAATTGAATAGAGAGAGAGAGTTAATTTATATAAATATTTAAGAGTACATTACCCATTGCTTATTATAAGATTTTGGAATGGCTAATAGGAATACGAAGATTTTATTAAATTATAAAAAGTTATAAATCTACATTGTTTATATAAAGAAAATTATAATAATGTGTCATATTATTATAATAAATTATAAAAAGTTATAAATCTACATTGTTTATATAAAACAAATTATAATAATGTGTCATATTATCGAAAACAATTTATAGGACCTACTGACCAACAGACGGACAAACAAATGGCCAACATCACTGTGGAATTCTACCTGCTAAATTTTGAACCAATACGACTAAAACTCAGTCCAGACTATCAACTTTATTTGAAAAAAACACTTTAATTATGCCCATATTTGATCAAGATATTGCTATGTATGATCATGGTGTGACATAATCATGACCATATATAGAAATATCAAAGTTGTCAAAGCAAATTTGATAGTCTGGACTGGGCTTAACAGAAACGGAAAGTTTGTAAATGAGGTACGTTTCCGAACGATACTGTAAAGAATCGAGCGGTACTGGGTCTGGACAATTATGATCATGACTTCGACAAGACGTATTCATTCATAGAAGTACTGGTGAAGGAAACCTATCTTATGGTGACAGTAGACTCGTCCCGGTACTTAACTTCGACTTGAGCGATACGAGTTATGAAAGATGTTAATGGTAGTTCAAACAATGTAAATTAAGGTTTTAGGTCTAATGAGCCTATTTTTTTGTTAATAAATGAATATCTATGATGTAATTATCTGTTAAAAAATTAAATAGATGAGGTTTGTTCAGAAAGTATGTTATGTATTTTTGACAGTCCTAGTGTGTTTGAAAAAGATATTAAATTTGTTAGTAAATGTTTAATCTTAAAATGAAAAAAATCTTAGAATGAAGTACAGAAAAGAAATATGGAATGGCAATCCAGAATAGGCCTATAGTGATTAAATATGTTAAACGGAATTAAGACCGACAGACAAACCGAAACAAAAGTATGAGATGCAAGTATCTAAATACTCCGGTCATAATAGGAATTAATCTTCAATTGAATACAAAAATATATAATTAGATCAGAGACACAAGCAATTTACTTAAGTGTTCTTACATAAATGAAAGCTGAAGTCAATTTCATTGTGATGTCAGATTTAAGAGTTATATCGATAATGAATGAATAATTCTAGCAAATGCCTTGTATCTTTACATTTTAGGTTCATAAATTAAAGATCAATATAAATATATTCCAGATTAATCAATCTTGTATAATCTCTACTACGACAACTCAGCGGCTTCGTCATAGTTTGCGGCAGGTTCGTTATAGTCTGCGGCGGCTTCGCCAGAGCCTATGAGATAATTCATAATAGTCTGCTATCGTATGCCTATGTATTTTTCTTTGCTTCAACATCCTGAAGGCGGCTTCATTATAGCCTGCGAGCGGCTTCAATATAGGCTGCAATCGGCTTCATAATACGTTGGAAGCGGCGCGCGGCTTTATAGCCTGTTACTATATTCTGTTTTCAGATTAACAACACGCGATTTGCTTTATAGGCGATTGAATGTCAGCCGAGCTTGTGCAGAACAATAAAGTTAGTTGGTCAATTTGTATTGCGTTTCTAGTTACGTTTGTTTAGTGTCTAATTACAAACATTGTAACAGCGCATTATGGTATCTTTTCTTGTGGCTTTATAGTCAGTATTGCTAGTGTCAAAATCGGCAATCTGTTGATATTTTCCTTAGCATACCTAACAAAATGTTAAACGGTGATGAAACGATTGGGTGTAATTAATAATACTGTATGGTTATTAATAGTTATTGTTATAATTTGCAAATGTTGTTCTAAATAATCTATTTCGATATAAAAATTAAGTCTCTATAGTTTTGTCAAATGAGGTTATTAACATATAGGCCCATAGAAGGCCTAATTGTGAGGTAAACCAGTGGCTAGCTAGTAGTAGAAAGGTGCCATAACATAGGCCTAGGCCTACAAGTTATGGATATCTAAATATAAATATGGATTCGCATCTGCGCATAGGTTTGCACATACATGTGCAAAGGTATGCCCACACAATATATGTACATATTATGGGCTTATATTCGAGCACACAACAATATTTTAATCCATCGTATTCGTTGAAATACAATTTGATTCCATGGTTTAAGCATTCTATGTTCATTTCTTTTAAAAAGTTAAAATGAATATAGACTGTTCTGCCTTGAGATCTGTCAGGAATCGGTAATTCTAGAGAATTGATTGACTCGCTGAAATCACTTGTTTTACATCGAATTAAACAGCCATTAATAAAGCATACGACACGTCAACAACCATTATCCTAACGCAATCTCACGCCAACGTGATTAAATTAAACACTAATGCCACAATTAGGTTAGTAACACAGGACACGAAGTTTGAAACGCGTTCGGATACAAGACGTGCCATAAAACCAGTATTGATTAAATAATGTACTGATTTAGCCGAAAGCGTACGCAAACTAAATGCTTCGCTACAATCACTATCATATTGCTAGTCAAACACTTGAATAATGTCAATTAATGTACGTACTTTCTGGAGAACGACTTTAATGTTTCATCGCTGGCTAATGGTTTTGTGGTATGAACCGCTCGGCGGTTTTGCATAGCTCAACGCCTGGAGCACATACGACAAATTGATAGCGCGGGAGAAAAATTCAGACGATGATTTGATTTTACATGCCAGTTAGTTGAATGTGCATCGACTAAGCAGTTCGTGCACCTAACATATATCAGCTCTGACAAATAGAATGAAACTGCACGAACCCCCAAGGGGACAAATTATACTGTGGGTATGTCTGAAAAATTATATATAATTGCGAACATTACAATGGAATATGAACTGTTAGATTAAGTCGTTTAGAATTATATTGATGGCGACGATCAACAGAAGCGACAGGAGGACATGATAAAACACGCCAAAATGAATACAGAACATGACAATATTTTAAGTGAGACATAGAAAAGAATCTCAAATGCTTTGCAAATTATTTCCTATACGTCCTAAATTATTTACAATGCGTCACAAATTATTTCTAACGCGTCGCAAATTATTTATAACGCGTCACTGATTTACATTTAATCCATAGCCCACGGACTTTCAATCTAAAGACATTCGATAATTTTGATCGTGTCGTATATAATTATTAACTAGGCCTCGTGATTATAGAACACGGTATGAAGTATTTTAAGTGTTTATATTATTTAATATACATATTCCTCTAACATACGTGTTTCTTGCCTCTGGATCATTTTATAATCTATGTATTTTATACTATCTCTATTCAATATCAAATTCTTCTCATACGAGTTTCTTGCCTGTGGACTATTTTATAAACTATGTATTTTATATTATCTCTCTTAATCCTCCATCCGGGTTCCGGAATTCATTAAAATAAATTACCTAGTGAATTTCTCATTTTCGAAAATTTTATTAGAAAACTTCAATGATAGATTTTACGTATTATTCATATATCTATTTGTGTCAATGTGTTTGAAATTAGTTTATTTTTTTGTTTCCATATGCTAGTCTCATTTTGAAAATCTACATTATCGCACCAACTGAAAAAAATTACACAATAAAGACATCGCATAGCTGTCAAGTTAATTATACGATAATATTCATAGTTATAATTTCATCCCTTAACACCCATTACGCTTAATTTGATTTCATAGATATGAGCAAAAATATATGAATATTCATGAGATGGTGCAGATTTATGAATACTAATAAGTTTTGGGAAAAGGGATACGTATATAACATGTAAATTATTGGAAAATAACTATTAACTTATTATCGCAATTATGTTTAATGAAATTGTAATTTTATTACAATACTATCATTTATTTATTACAAAGGTACTTAATAGTATATAATTTATTATTAAATGTATGTTTTTAAGCTGCATTTTACTTTGAAAACTAGGCTATTCACATTGGTGTTTCTAATATCGAAACAATGTTTTTAAATAACTATTAACTATTCTCAACGAAATAATTAAGTTAATAAAAATTATTTACATCAGTTTAACATACATTTCATTTATTAGTTATTAAAATGGTTGAAAATATTCCAATAATTTAGTTCTGGCACTATCCGATACCCAGAATATGGTTTCTAATAAGTAGTATTAATGTGCAGTACTTTTAATGTTAATATTTTCTATAGAGGGCGCAATAGATTTACTGTAAACATGATAACGTAATCATTGATTTTCCTAACTTCTCTCGCAAGATTTTTTTACCCAGATTCTATGAATGTAAAATATAGAAACTTACTTATTTTTAGGAATAATTTTATACAAAACTTGGAACGATTTAATAAACATAATGAAGTACAAGTACTTCGATAATGATTATTACCAAGTTTGCAACAAGGTTAATAAAATTGCACAATTTATATTTGTCTAATTGAGTGATTTGTTATTGAGTTGTCTAGTAGACAAAAATATACATACGGTAATGTAGTATCAAGTACAGCGATTGTAACGATTGCATGTTTCTTTCATTTAAATTGCGGATTATGCCGCAGAATCGGATTGTCAAAATCGATCGCGTCACATCGAACAACGGTGTAGAACGACGAAGCGGATTGCCGAAGGGGGCAACATATGCTAAACTGCTGACATCCCTAATTTAAAGATGTTAGAGAAATTTGGCAATCAATTTCGCTTAAATGAATTTAGACATTTGATACGATTAAACATGAATTTGGAGAACAATACAAACAAGAATAATGTGGAAAATCTCTAATCAAGTTTTTATGTTTGTAAAAGTTACTCATAACATCTGTATAGCAATTCTTCAGTAACGCCACGAAGAGATGCAAACTGTAACGAGCGCGTTACAAATGACTCGCGAAGAAGAAAAGCGTACTGGGATTAACAAATAGGTTGTTCATATTTTGTTCATTCGCGCGCATTTTTGTACGCGCGCGCAACAGTATTTTGTCTGTGGTGTCACTGAAAAGTTACAGAGACTTTAAAAAATGCAATTGGGTCCTACATAGGTTAGATCCAAAGTCTGGTATTCTCAAAATCAGACTAACTTTAGCCTAAACCATGTGTATAGACCTAATAACAATTAGACCAATTAGGCCTACTCATAATTCGTTAGGTCATGAGTATATAGTGCAAGTTTTTATTAATCATGTAGACGTACATGTTTTAAGATTTTAAGAATAAAGATACTGTATCAATTATTTACCAGACATGTTTTGCCCGGTTCTTCATGATGTGTATGTATTTGCTACTCTATCAAATCTAAATCAATGTATTTTTAGAATGCATTCATTTGATTGAAAGATAATGTTGAATTGTCTAATTATGGTAGGTCTAGGATGTTGTTCATACATCACACAATATGAAGGCTAAAAATGTAAACAGAAGTGCAGGTATTTGATAATGTAAACCGAAGATATTGTTCTCACATAACCCGATGTTTATGCAAATATACTAGAAAATGTTAAAAGTTTAAAACCATAATTAGAATAGGCCTATATGCAAAAAGGTTAACGCGTTGACAATATTTTTTATTTAACGAATAGGTTACAATTTAGACTGTTTTACACATATTATTAAATGTGAACCCAATGTTAGTACAGTTTGTATTAATTTTCAGTGTGAACGTAACTTTAGAACAAAATGCACTTATTGTTCAAGTTAATGACCTTAATCATAAGCCCCTTCAACGTAATAGAATAATATTAGTCGGGACCCAGTTTTACAAGCGTTCGTTATTCAATGTTGGAGTGTTGTTTTAATTATACAGTTTCTAAGTTGTATTTACATTATGCTGCAAACGAAATTAGCTTTCGCAAACACTCCAGTTTTTGCTAAGTGCTAAATTATCATATAATTGGTTCACTCCGTTTAGTTACTTTTTTGTGGACATTAAGAAGAAGCGCGAATTGTCAATAAGACGTTTATCTAAACTGCGCAGAATCAATACAAGTTTTTCGTCAGGTTACTTGTTTGCATATTACGCGCGCCATTTTTTCATTATACTTTGTAATACTTTTGTAATGTATTTATAAAATAAAAACTTTTTTTTTTCAACGTAATATTTGAAAATCCCAGTAATACTAACTAATTAAAAAGCAAAATAATAGTATTAAATTGAATTAGTATTTTTAGGCATCCGGTCGGAGGTAATGGGACAAACGTTTCTTCAAGTGGTCTCCATTTCCACCCAGTGGTAACAACAATTCAAGCCACCTTTCAATTAATTTAGACCTTAATAATGTATAACCCATGAATTCAACACTACACAAGCTGATAATAATGAACTTTCCTAATTAACTATCATTAAAAATATAAAGGTAGAATCAAATATAATTACAATTAGAAAGATTCCTTTTCTTAAAACAGCAATATCAATCACAATCGAAACACCATCATCTTTTAATAATTATTTAGACCTAAGTTTAGAATCTTAAACCATCTAGGCCTAAATTTAATATACAATACAAGACAACCAGCCGCCTATATATCGATCATGGGTCCACTCATACAGAAAAATGAAATTATGTGTTTTCAATTTGAAGGTACAGATTAATTTTGCTCGTGAGTCTGGGGTTTATAAGCGCATTGATTAGAATTATTTATTCTTGTCTGCTTCATTACATCATAAGAGTTCCAAGTAATAACTTTTGCCTCCTCGTGTAATTTAATCTCTCTTTACTAAATTTCTCTAACGATCATATTGACAGAACAGTACTGGCCCCGATCTGAACAAATGACATTTCGGCTACAGGGTGAGACGTGTATCTGGAGAATGTCTAATTGTAACAATAAGGTGTTTTTGTAAAGTTTCTTTCCTCCATTCCTACCTCTTCCGCCACCCATACGCTGAACAAGCATCTTGGCTACATAAAAAGATATCCAACCTTTTACATAGGCCTACTGATAAAGAAAGTCTGTCTATACTTTAACTTGAGTGGGTACATATTTCAATATACTGTATTAGGCCTACAGTAGCCAGTGCTGTGTATTTCATTTTATTTTTAACTGTTTTATTTAATCATTATTAAAGGTTTACAAACACCGACCGTCGAGAGTTAGGGCCAATCAGAAACATCCAGTCGGAAGTAAAATTGTGAATTTTTGTTATTATAATTATCCCAAAGCAACGTGAAAACCATTTAAAAACAATGACTGGATAAAAGTTTATGGATTTAAGAACCTCGCAGATCTTTTGTCGTTTATAAGCTGAGATCGGTAACAGTTGAATTTTGGCCTTATACATAATTTTTGCATTTCTGCCTTATTGTTATTATTACTACTATAGGCAGGCCTACATTGTATTAGAAAAATCTCAGTTTTGCTTGAGCGTTAATATAAACATTGAATCTATAAATCATAGAGTAATATTATATATCTGAAAGTGTATAACATACAAAAACAATATTATTATTTTTGGTTATATACGTTAACGATACACGTGTTAATAGTTGAAGCACAGTGTAATCAAATAATATGTTATTCAATACGTTTAATAATTTACGGCCGTTGTATAGTCTAAGTTTAGGTTAGTCGTTTTATATTAAATTGAATACGAAACTGTATATTATATTATTTACCGCTGTTATAGAGAAATATATCGATGTTCAATAAAACTATAATTTTCAAAATTAAAAATCATACCCAATATCGAAAATCTAATAAAAGGCAATAAATCGAAAAACTAATAAATATCAATATTTAGAGACTTGCGGACTAGGAGATTGGTTGTTTGCGGTATATTTTTTAATTAGGCCTATAAGTAATTGTATTGGCCATGTTTTTATTGGGTCAGTTGGTGTGGAATTGCCTCTTTTTTCTGTATTTTTTTGCAATCTGATTTCCATTAGGCCTAAACTATAAACCTATGCATCTTTTTTTTTCGAGATTGCTTACGGTAGTTATTTTTTCGCCTAATTGTGTGTATTTAGTCAAAACTTTGAGAGATACGAAAGTAAGCAAATAACACAGATCCTGACTTTAAAGGTTCACGGTCTGTCGGAGTTTTGAAACATAAAGATTTTCAAGGCATTATTTCGTGCGCGTGTACGTGACAAAACTACTGTGATTTTGTTTTAGAATCAACATGCCAATGGTAAAGTAATATGCTTCTAACGAAAGAAAGAGAAACCAAATTGATTAATTTGTTGATCTGTTGTTCTGTATCTTTTAAGGAAAATAATTGAAACGAGAATAATTTAGGTTGGAACCATCTGTTGTTAGATCGTGTAAATCAATTTAGAAATAATTTTCGGGTCGGTAGCCACCCTAAGAATTTGAGATCTCTAAATATTGTTGATGATAACGCGAAGAGGCAGTGATTAACAAGGAGCATTAATACAGTCTCTTGCACCTAATAACTGTACGCGCGCGTAAAAGTTGTTTGGATCCCTTCGCTGTCATTGGTGTATTAAAGCTACAGAATGTAACGCTTTTCTCTTTTCATTCATTAACCAAATTTAGAAATATTAAGGTATTTTCTTTATAATTCGAGGATTTAGTACATTTGTATTTTCTCGATTAGGTGAGGTGCACTAATTACGAACTTTGTACATACGCATTGTTTTAAGGAGAGTTTGGATGTGTCATTTGATAAATAAAGTTCAGGGAATTGATTTGTAATAATTGTTTTAATATTTAGTTTCTTATCCACTAGGGTAACATACACATACAACTGTAGCCACTTCTACAGGAAAGGTAATGGTAAAGTCCCATATTCAAACATAGCCTATTTTTACCTTGGTTACTAATTCACAGCTAATCTGCCCTCGCCAGGAATTAAAACCGGTTCTTCTAACCACTCGACTACCGCCACTAGCTATTTATTGTAGTTAAATGCGTATTCACTTTTTCAACAGTTAGCAGTAAAATGCGCAATCACTTTTTCAAACAAACTTCATTTGTAAAATTCATTAGAAGCTTGTTATAAGGTAGTTTAACAAAACATTACATAATTCCTTAAACACTTCCTATATTTGTTCCTGACTTATTTTTCCGACGAGAGAATAACACGTATTAGGGCCTAACTGTTACAACAGGCTTACATTTTTGTATTTTTTTCAATGCTAGACCTCACACAGTTAAGTCTCTAAAGAAACACAAACAGAGGGCTAAGCATAACAGATATCATGGAGGAAAAAATCTTTTCTATGGTCATTATAGGCCTACTCACTAATGTAACGCTATAATCTTTGCACAGTAGGTTGACCCTATGAAGGATTTTGGTTGTATTTTAAGGAAATAACTATGTCTATAAAGGGTTTATTTTGAGATTTTGAAATCAAGTAGGTATCAACAACCAAATCAAAAATATAAATTAAATAATAAAAAGACCTTTTTAAACTCAAAAAAGTTTTTAATTGTTCACAAAAATGAATAAAAGCTTAATTTTTTTTCGTTTAAAAATATTTATTAAAACTTAATTCAAAACTGTTTAGAAACTCAAAAATAGAATTATGTCCACGTCTTATATAAACATTTGTCATGATCAAGATTGAAAATGTATAAGAACACTTGTAACATGAATATGCGGATCCAATAGTGATTGTGAATAAATTACCAGAATATTGACGCATCATTCAACATAGGTTAAGAAATACAAGCACTTTGACCTGATGTTTAAAACATACTTTAGAATTGACTATCGATTTGTGAAAGTTTTGACCAATTCGTCAGCGACACAACGAAGAGGCTGTGTTATATTGTTTTAGATGTGTGGAATACTTTCTAGTTTTGATTTTTATAAACTGTCTGGTATAAGCGTAAATTAAATAAGTTCTTTCATCAATACTTTAACTTTTCCGAATCCATTGATCAAAATCAAAGTTCATATTAAAATTCTAATTAATCACAATAACAAGTAATTTTCAGTAAACAATAATCAAATTCTGCTCATCTACACTATTTTGAAATATTAATCTCCTTAGAGTCATTTGTATAGAGACCATGCCTGCCTAACTACATTTTAGTACACTTAATTACTCTACTAGAGGAAATGGTAGGCAGTTACAAAACATTATAATAATTATAATTAATTTATAACCAACCAGCAGTTGACATTAACCACAAATCGGTACCATTTCCATCACTTTCCCGGATATCATACAGTATACTAAGAACATTTTTTGTTTTAATCTATTCGGTGTCGCCAGAGCCCAATGATAGATATCCATGAAAGTCTGAAGAGAACTTTTTTTTCAATTGGAGTACATCTGATGGAGATTTGGCAGTAGGCAGACGAGAATCATTCTCGTCTGTTCAAAAGATCGCAATATGTTTTTAAACGTTCAAACGAGCCATGTTGGAAACAGAGCCTACGGCTTAACGATTTATCTGAAAGACGGTGCTTTATTAACTTGTATGTCAACTTCCCAGTCGAAACATTAGGAGAGTGGCAATGCATTCGAGTCTCCACGCGTCAGAACAAAGCAACGACTACCATCAACTAAGCCAACAGAGGTAAATAACAATCGTTAATGAACAATCTAGTTCAATTTGTGAAACGCCGATACAATTTTGTCAATCTCTACACAGTTCATAAAGGGCGTTCCATAACTAGCTTTTTTTCCAAGTATAGTACAGTACTTAGTTCCATGTCTTTCTGACTGTGAACTCAACGCGGTAACAGTGCATTATGATTGGTCGACTTGTATAGCAGACTACATTCAGACTTTTAATTGATACCTATTATTCGGCTTTATTAAGCGGTATTAGTTTTTCAAAACGGTTGGCACCAATTTTCGAGAAAACAATTAAAATTGTGTTTACCATTTATTGCATTTAATCGCTTTTTAAATTTAACTGCGCAGTGATTTAATCTGCAATAGATTGTTTAGATACTGAAATTGTGCGGATAATCAATTTAGCATAGTTGTTGTGTCTAATTGCTACAAAATTAACAGATTAACTAAATGTACGAAAGACTTTTAGTTAATTAAGTTGACATTAAAATATTAAGCAAACAATACAAAAATTAAGATAAGATGTCCGGTTAGGCGTACCATAAATATTTCTCCATGGGCCTACATAAAAATAGTTTTAAGGACCGAGGGATCGACAGAAGACTTACAAACCTACTAATGAAAATGACCAAACCGAAATTACTGAGCTAAATTTGAAAGAAAGAAAACTAAAAAAATTGGAGCATATCAAACGTTGTTGGAACCAGCTGACCATCCAAAGCGGAGTTTAGAATTGTATGAACACATTTAAAAATATTGTTTAGGCTTAGGCCCTTTTACTTGAGAATAGTTTATACTTACTTGTACTCGTGATTCTACAAGATCTAGCCTCATTGCCAGGGCTTCTCGAGTAAATACGTCGGGGTAATGACTCTCTGTAAACGCCCGCTCAAGCTCCTCCAGTTGCCAGCCTGTAAAGTTTGTTCGGCTGCGACGTCTTTTTCCGCCATTTCCATCTTTATCGTCAATATCTAAAATAAATAATTAAAATTTAATTTTTTAGTGTTTAGAGGGTAATCAAATACATAAGTTTCAAAGCATTTAATAATGCATTTGATAACGTCTTACTTTTTTATGGCTTAATCCTTTCATAGCCCTAATAACATTACGCGTCATGAACACTCGAAATCAATGTTGTTTTGAAAGCTGTTGATAATTAAGATCACTTATTAATAATCGTTAGTTTAATTAACACCATTATGAAATATATATATAACACAAATAAAGATTTAGTATATTTTACTAGACAAGTTTCCCTCTTTATTAACAGAATGATAAAGCAAATCATTCTTGTTAATTTAATGTAAAGTGGTTGAAATCAGTTTGAATCACATTTAGCCTAACTAACGTGTTGTTAATTTTGAAAATAATAATTATTCATTTGTTGGTAATTAGATAGTTAATCTCGACCTAGATAAGGCATTGATTTTTAATGATGGGACATTGATGCAACAACACATAACTGAATCAAATTTAATTCTAAACACGATTGAAAATACATCACAACACTTCGCCGCCTCCGTAAACAACAACGTAATTGGTTCATTATTATAAAATCAACATTTTATTATTGGCAATATCAAAAACACACCGTTAAGTGGCATGAGCTTATTAGACGCTGTGGTTGTTAGAAAGGCGCCGGTAGATTGTCAAGTGGGCAGGCGATAGAAAATAGAATCTAGGCCTAAAAACTTTTAACTAATGTATCACAACGACCACACATCATCAGATGATCAGACGAACAGCTAGAAAGCTAGCCTCATAGGCTGAGTTTATTATTATTACGAAGGGTGGTTTTGAAACCGATATATCAACAAGCCTAAGACATACCTGTAATTGAAAGACTCTAGCAACAAATATAATGTATTAAACCAAATAGCTATAGTTATGCGAGCATGGTATAATTAGCTATTTATAATCTAGTCTTTGTTAGAAATGATTGACACAAAAACAACCATTGCTTTAAAACCGCAGGCGTAGGTATTTTGTCAATTGATTTGACGTGTTCTAATAGCTATGTCCAATGAGAATGTATTCGCCTTTTTGTTCCTACACCAACATAAAGTTAAGAAATCTTCTTAGGCCTACCACACCATGGCGGGAATATTAATTATATCACACACTAGCGAAGTATAGTTTAGCAGTGATGTATCCATGGATGCTTAGTGTGCACCCCTTAAGAGGTTGACACAAATAACCAAATAAATACGAAAATTAGGGCATTTAAAGAAAATGAGCGCCATCTTCAGAGGAAAGGATTACAACGCTAGAGGAAAAGAACGATAAAATAGGGGAAATAAGGTTTTTTTTTTCCTTTACTTGCCAAAATTCGATCGGAATTGAACACACCCCTTCCCTAATTCTTCAACACGCCCCTTATTATTTCCCTGCGTTATAATGTCACACAAGTAACATTTTATGTCAAATCAATTATGCGTGAATTTCCGTATGTCATGCGCGTACCATTATTATGTATGCCTAAGTCATACGCGCAACTTGTGCCATATATAGCCTATTGTTTATTCATGTCTTCTTTCGTAATTTTTCATACGCGTAATTCAGTTTGTCGCACACGCACTGCGATATTTTGCGCGCGTACTGTGTTATTTCTACGCGTAAAATTCCAGTACTAACACTCCCTTTAAGGCTTGAGATTTGTTTCAATTGAGATTATATTCTCTTCTCATGTATCTATTCTTTCACTAGAATTCCTAGGAGAGGTTACCAGCTAGTTTGTAATAAATCATTACATGAAAGTGTGAAACGTATCTAATATTAAGTAGTAAAATTTATAGATATGGGAAAATAAAGGATATTTCAATAAGAAATTGTACCGAAAAGAATGAGATGGTATATGACGTGAAGATAACTTTACTTCGTATATATTCCTCATTGTTTTGTATTTTATGACAAGGTTCTTACTACTTAGATTAGACCTAGTAAACTTACTGGGTCAATTGAAATTCTGCTTGATTTTGGTCTCAATGGTGTTAGTAATGTAAAGTGGTTAATGGAAAAGTTTACCCGGTTAATGCATTCATACTTCATTGCCAATACGGGGAAAAAATGCATTGATGTTATAATAGAATCGTAGGGGAAATGTCAGCTCAAGAAAAATAATTTCGTAATATGCTGTTTATTTCTTCAGAATCTCTACGCATGCCTTGCTAATGTCCGTTTTGATACTTTTTTCTGTGATATACCGAGGTCATTGTATCCACTATGTTTTGATATATTTGGTAATGTATTTAATTTGATTTAAATAGTTGTTTAGTTTAATTATACTTATTAACAAACTCACGCTTGGGGAAGCCATTTCTATAATTGATTCAAGGCAATTTAGAGAACTATTAATGGGATTTTAATGGACTTCAAGAATTTGGTACAAATAATATCTAAATCCTTGTGTAGCTTCGGTGACATCAAACAAGGATGAGCAGTACCATCTACTGCGAACAAGGAGGGAGTGTAACTGCATATTAGTACCAAGGCCCATAAAGTCAAAAAGATCCAAAAGAACGCCGCCGACGATGAAAAGCCTACCACGGCGAGGTCTATGAGCTTTCGATAGTCAAGCATCAGCCTAATTTAGTAGGCCTATTACCAGTGAGCAGTGAACTTCTTTTTATTGTCATTTTTCAACCACAATGACTAAAATTAATCGAGTAGCTTTATCCGATGCGAGTTAAGAATATTTTTATTCAATATTTTACAATATAAAATTAATGACGATACGCCTAACAACGAATTCAGATAGGCCTAAGTGGATTAACTCTCTCCTCTTCCTAAAATTCACACTAAAACTCTTGCGAAGTTTACTTAATAAAATAATTCTTTTATAAACAACACGGATGCTGTTATATACTAACTGAAAGACCCAGCCCAGGACTTCATAACTGAAATATAATAATTTTTTTTTTTTTTTAGAAATTTTTTTTTTTCATTTTCTACCATATAATTAATGTATTAATCACTAATAATAACAAAATTCGATAAATAATAATTAATAATAATTAATAATAATTAAT
>JAOTQE010109890.1:0-13285 GCA_025631205.1 Nesometra sesokonis
ATATTAATAATAATAATAATAATATTTATTTTAATATTTTTATTTAATTTTATTTTAACATAAGAACAACATTAAATGAAAATGATACATATCCATAAACTGTATTGAAAATCTTGAAGTATGAATATAATTTTAAAATGGGCTAGGCTAGCTGTAAAACCCTTGAAAATATAATAATGCAGAACAGCTAATAAGATATAATAATTATAACAATTAAAAATGCCATTTCAAATAGGCATTTTTAGAATAACGATCGTCAAGAAAAGGTCTCCATTGGTAGTTGTCATTAGTAGGTCTTAATGGATTTTCATTTAGCAAGCTAGTGTGCCATTGGTAGGTCTCAAATTCATGGGGGATTGTTACCAGTGATTTTGGAGGGTCTTAGCACCTAGCGGCTAGAACCAAGATGTCACTACTGGTTCTTTTAAGTAAGTCTTAAAAACTAAACCCTACTGTACAAGGTGGAGGCTTACATTCAAATCTAAGGATGTTTGGTGTTTAGTTAAATTTAGTAAAACATTCTTTTTACAAATATAAATGAAGCATGACACAGCAAAACCACTGCCAAGTTGTAGGGAAATTAAAAATTGGGTGTTTGTTAGAACCATATTATACTTTTCATTAACTTTAAAATGAGGGGTCAATTATCAAATCGGACATCTATAACTGGAATTATTGGACAAAATATGCACAAATTTCCTTTATATTTGTTTATATTTCCTGAAGTTTATTGGCTTATTTCTCAATAACTTCCTGTGCGACAACTCGCTGTTTTTGTCATGACTAGCCTCAAATGTTAAATTAAACCATTTCTTGTTACCTCAACAATGGTTTGTTTGTGTTGATGTACAATCATTTTATTATTGAGTGTAGTCATCCAAGTGAGCATGACAGCAGTTCTAGATGTGTACTCAACTTAACTTCTGACAGAGAAGATTGAAGTGTTATATGCAAAGAAAGCTTCTATAAACGGGGCATTGTTCGAAGCATGAGATCCTCTATCCCACACCCAATAGTACAGTTGAACCTCCCTGTGCGGACACCTCCCGTAAGCGGACACCTCCCATAACGGACACTAATTCAAAGACCCGTTTGTTCTTCCTATGTAATCAGTGCATTTGGTACCTCTCGTAAGCGGACACCTCCCGTAAGCGGACGCAGACACATTTTATCTTAAAATTTTTTTTTTTATATGTTAATTTACCTCCCATAAGTGGACATCCCTGGAAATGTAGTGATTTTTCTGTCCAACTGAACTAATCTTTAAAACGATGAATAATATTTAATACAATATACATTGCGGTGTCTAGACATTTATGGGGCCATTTGTGTTGAGAAGGCCATGAAATAAGAGGCAAAAGGGCATATACATAAATTTACAACTTTGGCCCTCTCTCGGCTGAAATTCTCGTAAGCGGACACCTCCTGTAAGCGGACACTTTTTGCGGACCCGAGCATGTCCGCTTACAGGAGGTTTCAACTGTATACAAAAAGAGTGCTTTATATCATCAGCAATACCATGAAGAGGACACAAATTTTAATGTATGTGTAGAGAAAGACACAAAGAGACACAAAAACAACCAAATGAATTGATTAATCTGAGCCTTATTGCACACGTTTCAGGGATGTCACCAGCGTTTTCGAATGCCGGACGGCAAATAGCGCCCCTATAGTTCGTTTATTGATTGGGGGCGCTGTTTGTAAAAAAAAAGTTTGTTTGCCGATTAAGGGCACTGTTTATTAAACATTCAATTAGAGTTTCATTTACGCGTGTAAACGCAAAACGTGACGGCTGCGGCTAAATCAAAGGTTCACAAGCTTATTCTCAAGAGTTGATCCATGGTCAACTTTCTCCGCTTGACGCGCGATGCTCAAGAATTTCGCTCGATCGTGTTCAGCGTGAATAAGGCTTTAAAGCTAGACGTGCGTGTAGGTAGTCTGCCTAGGCCCAAGCTTAGCCAAATTTGCTAGGCTAGGCCTAGGATATTTAGTGCTATTTTTTATGGCTAGACAACATTCAGTGTTCATTAAAATACATCAATACATCAATACAATCTAAAAACCAATTTAACAGTTTTGCTGCTTGACATTAGAAAATAAAACAAATAAAATATTTTTTATCATAATATTTTATTTATTTTGTATTATTTGTGAAATAAAGAAAAATGCAAGAAAAAATATGAATTCATAATATATTTATTTCATGAAAACACAACCACAAATAACATAGCAATGTATTATTAATAATTATATTTAAACATATATATTTTTACAATCAATCAAGGCATAATTCGGAGTACAAGTTTGTTGAAATGTCACGATAAATATGTTATTATGAAGAGTTGCAGATTTTAAGTTTTTATTTCAAATGCAAGATTATTATTATTAAAAGTACAAATAACATAGTTAATAATTATATTTAAACATACAGATTTATACAATCAATCAAAGCCTAATTCGGAATATAATTTTGATGAAATTAATATCACGATATATATGTTATTATGAAGAGTTGCAGATTTTAAGTTTTTTATTTCAAACAGAAGATTATTATTATTAAAAAAACAAATAACATAGCAATATATTGCTAATAGTTATACTTAAACATATTATATTTATACAATCAATCAAAGCAAAATTCGGAAAATAATTTTGATGAAATTAATATCAAGATAAATATGTTATTATGAAAATCGGAAGATTATTACAAGTTTAAATCAATAGCAGTATATACTGACTGATATGAAGTCTATGAGTTTTCAATTCAATTACTGAACACGGATTCTTTGGCCTTTTTCTTGTGCCCAACTCTTCACTACCTTATCAAATTCAAAGTTTTCTACCGATTGCGATTCGTATCAAGCTGTCGAATCTGGATTGAGAAAGTCTATTTCGATGCGATGTTTTAATTAGATTCAGTTGAGAGAAGGTACGCTCGGAGTCGGCTGTATGACGAGGAAGAATCCTGTATATCTGGGCCAATTTTGTGATGTTCAGAAAGGCATCCATAGCGAGTAGTGTTGTGCAGAGGTAGTTTATAACAATGTCATTGGTTGGTTCTTCCTTCTTCAAAGCAGAGTTTCTTTTGCGAAGTTCTTGAATGCAGACCATTCATTGTGTACGTCCGATGTATTGGAAGTCAAGAAATGAGCTGTCGTTAGTGTGGAAATTGAGTCGAGTCCAATTGGTTGATCAGCAGTGCGAAGTAATTGTAGATCAAATAGATGGAATTCTAATAATATGGAGATGTCGTTAACTGGAAATCTTTGTTTAATATTATCCATGAGTACATCAATATATTTCCCACGTATGTGCACATTAAAATAATCACTATCGTCGGCCCTTTCCTTGATGTCAATGTCCTTAGATCTTAGATTGTCAAGTAGTTTGGGTAAATCCTGCAAATTTGGGCCATTTGTTGTTTTCAAGTCAGCAATGGTTGTCAAAGTGGCTTTCACTAGAGGCTGAATTGACCCATGTTCAAAGTCCCGGGCCTGAAACGCGTTGGATAGTCGACTCACGTGAGGAAAAATGTTACAAAGTAAGAGCATTGTTGCAATAAATCTAAATGTCCTTGAAAGATGATAAAGTCCAATGGCTTTTGCGTCACCTCGTTCTTCGCCTTCTTTCTCGAGACTAACGATAATGCTAGTAAAACTATCTTTTAAACGAGAGACGGAATGTTCAACTGATAACCACCGGGTAGATGATGGTTTGATTAGTTTAAGTGTTCTTTCATTTAATGCTGTCTGAATAGCGTGAAGACCAGCAGTTCTCACAGCACTGTTACAAAAAAAATCATATAATTGGCGAATTAGGATGAACACTTTTTCACAAATGGAACTGCATTAGCAGCTTGAGACGTTGGAAGTTGTAAACGATGTCCACAACAGTGAATTCTGATTGCAGACTTAGCATGTTCTTGTAGTCACTTCACGACTCCGTTGTGTCTCCCAGTCATTACTGAAGCTCCATCCGTTCCGATTCCACACAACTGTTCAAAATTAAGTCCATTGGCATTAATATATCCACAAACATGATTAACGATGGTTTCGGCATTCAAAGCAACTGTTCCTTTTCCGTCGATTGCTGTTCTCAGTGGCTCAGATATTTAAAAGCAGATGTAATGGCAGATCTGTTAACTTCAGGTTAAATCACCTTGGCAATGTTCTGGTTCGTTTCTGAAGTAATTTCCAGGTTCATAGCAGTTTCATGTGCCGCTGTTGCCTCATACTCTTTAATACTGCTTAGACGAATCCTTCGACAAGGTTTGGTATTCCAGGTCTCCCTGTCATATGGTCGCATGTTGTACTTCTGGCAAAGTAAGTAATCAATTCAAGTGATTTAAGGTCCTTTTAAAACCATCCTTTGAGTGATTTGTTCACTATGCCTAGGTAAGGCTAACCAATATAAACAGCGAGTAAAATAAACAAAACTATAAAGGGTTAACTCCAGGAGCTAAAACCCCATGTATGCGATGAAAAATGTGATCAGATATTTTAAAAGCATTTTATTGCCAATTTCTATTGTGAAATTTATATGAAACATAATAGAAAATAAACATAACTAGTAAGTACTAGAATAATTAGACTTACTTTAGCACAAAACGTCAGGCTGATCTAGGTGTTTACAGTAGGTCTACGCTAGTTTCATGCTTTGCTCTGAAGCAGGCAAAACACTTATGTTGTAGCCCTTAGCTAGACCTAGATTTTATACAACCTGTATTTTACGGATCCCATGGATTACGTACGACCTCTGGTCCCTTACCATACATAAAAATATAGGTTCCACTGTACTGCTTTAATGTCAACCAAACCCCTAAGACTTACCAGCAACCTTCAACACTGGGTCATATGAGTTGGATAGCAGTAGATTTTGTGGTTTCAAGTCCATGTGAGATATATTGTGAGAATGCAGGAACTGTAATGCACTAGCTGAAAATAAACGTAAATACAAGAATTACTATTAGTAACTAGAAATATGCCTTTGACACTCCTCTGTAAAAGCACAACTCGCCACTGTGTAAATTTTTATCAGGGTTCATACGCTGAGTAAAAATAATTCTAAGTTTAACTTTTGGACACACCAATCAAATTTACTGACCTAAATGACAGTTTTGGACACCTTGACTCTCTGGTGTCCTTCTTCATAGTGACGGCTCAGTCAGGTCTGTAAATTTCTTGGTTTGTCTAAAAGTTAAACTTAGAATTATCATATCTTCAAACCAGATGAACATTTTCAGTTGTACCGAGTAAAAATAATTCCATATTTAAAACCATTTTACAGGAGGTACATAGTCACTTGCAAGAAGTTCACCTGATACAGTACCAAACTTGTAAATCATGTGACACGTCCAGTATTTCATGGCCTCCTCAATGCAAGAGGTCTCTCAAACTTCTAGACACCTACTTGAGACATGACGCGGCAAAACCACCAAGTTGTTGGAAAATTGAAAACCGAGTTATTGTTAGAACCATTTTACAATTTTTGCAAGCTTTAAAATGAGGGGTCAATTATCAAAATCGAACTATACCTGAAGTTACTGGACAAAATATACACCAACTTCCTTTGTATTTGTTTATTGTTGTTTATTTGCTTATTTCTCAATAACTTCCAGTGCGACAACTTGATTAATTTTGTATAGAAATTGGTACAGTTGTTGTTCAAAGAATTATGAAATTTTCCGGCATGGCTGCATAGGGAGCTAAAGTATCACTGCAAAAATTCTAAGTTAAAAATTGTCCGCAGTTGCTTATAGCAGTTGATCGCTTACCAAATGTGCAGATTAGATAAAAAGAACAAAGGGGCTTTTGAATGATTGGCCGTTATGGAAAGGGTCCGCTTAGTAGAGGCAAGGAGGTTTTCTATAAAACCTCCTTGGTAGAGGTGTCCGCACATCAAGTTTCAACTTTAGTGTCACATGATGTACAATTGAATTGTTGTTGGTGTTCTTTGTTTTAAACACTAGCATAAAGGCAATTTGAGATGTGAAGTGTTGTGTAGATGAGCGGTTAAAGCAGTGGGATGGTGAACAATGGCAAAAATAACAGCACGGGTTGAGGCCCACTTGCACCATGGTTCTTGTGGTGGAAAAAGTCTTGTTATAAACCGTAGACCCAGTGTACACAACAACTCATTGCACTATAAAGAACCCAGCACATCTTTCAAGACGAGTAGGAGGTTACCCCAGTGTACTTACTGTGGACAGCCAGAACATGTGAACCTTTGGCCATAAAAAGCCATATGAATGTGTAAAATCTGGTCCACAGTGCCTTGAGAGACTACTGTGTAGGTGCTATATTATTATTATAATTAAGTTCCACAATATCTTACCTAATTGTTGTAAAAATCGTCGAACAACACGTTCTGGAAGAGCTCTTTTGGTTGCCAGGAACTTTGATAAATCACCACCACTACAGTATTCCATTATCAAGTATATGTAATGACCATCCCACTATATTATACAATTAAACAATGAGAAAAATGTCTTAGATAATTTATAAAAAAATAAAGAATCACACTTTTACCACTTATGATGACTAGTTAAAGATGTATTGTCATCTGAAAAACTTGGGCCTAAGAATAAATCAACACAAGTTTCGAAACACTGACAAGTTTTTGCGAGCTGATCGGATCCATTCCACTAAAACCCTTTTCATACAGAACTGTAAACTAAAAGTATTGTGGTAATTCGTGAATGCCGGCTTTATTGTGAAAAAGGGTACTTTCTCTTCAATGCCGGCACAGTGCCGGCATCCGTTAGACCACCTCTGAGTCTAGACATGCCATTATATTACCGTCACTGCCTTAGGCCGGATGTGTATGAAAGGTTCCACAGTGTAATGCCTACTTATGGAGTGAAGCATAATTAAACAAAAGTCAAACCTGGAGACCTGTATTATTAAAAACCGCCAATTTTATGTCTTTGCTCGGACCCTTTCACACAGGAAACCGTTACATTACCGGAATTTGACCTGCCGTGTGAAAGGGTTTAGACCGGCAGTAATGCCGGCATAGTTATGGTAACATTGCAGTATGTTCTGTGTGAAAGGGGCTTTATTGTTATTAAAAGCTTTTTTAAAAGCCTGCCTCATCAATTTTATCTGCCTCTTCAACTAGTTTGGTGTTTGGTGAAACCCGGCATTATCCCTCTTATCTCTCTATGTGACACTACCATTTATTTCGATACCCCTCGCCATCAACATACCCATTAAATACCTAATTTCATCTTCATCCCAGTTACAAATCATTGCCACTTTTGACATTTTACTTTTATAGGCCTGGTATATTTTGCGCACAGTGGTAATATCAAAATTAACTGTGGAATTTCCGTCATTTACAATTCATGTACTGTAAAAGTTTATGGTAAAAGTGATCCAAACATAATATTTTCATAGTATGTGCTTAGACAAAATTTGGGAATAAATTTAGGTCGGCTCACGTTGGTTTAATTTTGTTTAAACATTCATACTTGCAATGCTGGGCCTGGGCAGGCTCTGGACCGAGGTAACTTTCATGTGAAAAATGGCTCTATGATGGGAAGACATGAAATGTGTTAAGTGATATTTACAAGGAAACTAGGGCAACTACCCCCAGACAATCACCCCCAGGCAATCACCCCTGGACAATCACCCCCGGACAACTACCCCCTGGACAACTAACCCCCTAGGATAACCACCCATGGACAACTACCCCCGGACAACAACCCTCCTAGGACAACTACCCCCTAGGACAACTACTGTACCCCCTAGGACAACTACCCCCTAGACAATTACCCCACTAGAACAATACCCTAACCCTAAATCTAACCCTAACCCCAACCCTAACACTAGCCCGCTAGTGGGTGGGGGAGTGTGGTGAGTAGTCTAGAGGGTAGTTGTCCTAGAGAGTAGTTGTCCTAGAGGGTAGTCATCCTAGGGGGTGGGGTAATTGTCCAGGGTAGTCTTCCTAGGGGTAGTTGTCCTGGGGGGTAGTTGTCCTCCGAGAGGGTAGTCGTACTAGGAGGTAAATGTCCAGGGGTAATTGTTCGGGGCATAGTTGTCCGGGGTAGTTGTCTGGAGGGTAGTTGTCCAGATACAATTTACAGGCACTTGTTTGGCATTTTTTACCTGGAAATCAATGAGGTTCACGATGTGGTCATGTTTGACTTTCTTCAATATTTCAATCTCTGTTAAAAGGTTCTCTGTAGAAGATTTCGACAAGCTTTTTTTAAGGATGCATTTTACAGCTACAACTTCCCTGTGCGCCACCTAAAAAATAAATTTAATAAATTATCTTCTTTGCACTGGTAATGGCTATGTATAAGAGAACTGACCTCCTGTATTAATTCGTCCCTGACTTCTCTTCAGTCAACTCATCCCTGTGTTCACAAGTCAACTCAACTCAAACTAATTCGTCCTCTGTCAACTTGTCCCAAACCATAAAATATGGTATTAAATGGTCCAAGTGATCTCCCCTTAGGTTTTTAACTTTACGAAGTGCTGTTTTCAAAGCAATTTTGGGAGGTGTATCCTCAGAAATCCAAGTCCAAGCCATGAATCACAGAGAATTTCATTTTACCACTTTTCATCGCTTGTGCATTATAATTTTCATTACTTATTATAGGCCTCTAGGCCATATCATTTCAATATTTTTCTAAGGTTTCACTGAGAAACAATTCACTCTTCTTTCGTTAATGACCATACCCCACTATTATAAGAGCAGTGGTAACCAGAGGCGGATTTAAGGAGGGGGGGGGGGCACCCTCCTCATTTTGGAAAGTAAAATATATTGAATATTATTAATTAATATTGTCTATAAAACGAAAATATTCAGCAATAATTGACCCCTTAACACGCACCCGAGGCCATTTCAGACATTTAAACTCCAAAATTACCCGGGGAGCATGCCCGGACCCCCCTAAAACTCTGAATCTCTAGCGGCCCCCTTCTGGCCCCCCCTTTTCCAAAAGTCTGGATACGCCCCTGGTAACATGCATTTACTGTAAACTCTGTCTAGTTGATAAGGCCTTGTAAAACAAGTATTCGTTTATCACCCTACCAATGCATAAAAACTGATAAGGGGCGGAGGGGTTTTTTGTAACTGACCCTCCAATGTTGTAGCCCTCTCATGTAGGGCTAGTAGATCATCCATCATTAATTTAGACCCGCCCAAATACGACGCCCATACCAGCGAACCAGCCTGTACAGCGAGTGTTGATCGTTGTAGACAAATACGACGCCCATACCAGTGCACCAGCCTACAGCAAGTGTTGATCATTTTAGGCCTATTCCTAGTTGTGTACATCATTGTGAGCTCATGAATTGTTCATGTTAATTTATGATAAAAAATTCAAAAGCATTTCGAATGAAAAAAATGACCGTTTGAATAGTAAAATGAGTTAAAACAAAATTTCCCCAAAAGTGATGAGCGCGTGAGTGATAAATTAATAATTTTTTTAATGGGGCCTAACAATATTTCTTTATTTGATATTTTTTTGACAGATTACAATAAAAGCTTAATAATTCCTTTCTTCGATTCATATTTTCATGTATGTACAGTATTGAGTGCCAAGGTATTTATAATTTTGCCATCTTTCTCCTTTTTGTTTCAGGGCTCGATTTTTTTTACTAGCCCAGCGGACAATGGCTAGTGAAAACTGTACCGGGCTAGTGAATTTTCATTTTTACTAGCCCAGTTGGCTAGTGAATACAAGTGTCAAGCAGTCACTTTTACACATTGTAGATTAAGTTGCCACAGACATGGGATATTTGAATTGCTTGTGGGCTAGTGAAATGTAAAATCAACTTGCCCAGTGGACTAGTCAAAACAAAAATCGAGGCCTGTTAGGCCTATACATTTTATTTTAATTTATTAGATTTGTTTCTCTTGATACTAATTTCAGCTAGGCCTATACATTAGGCCAACATACTAATTTCCAATAATCTAATTTTTCATGTCTGAGGTAGGCCTACAGGTATTCATATAGAAAGTAAAAGAAACTAGAGAAGTGTTCATACTAGAAGATTCAATCTCGATTTACTGCGCTACAGACTGTTAAATAGAAGGTTCAGAATTTGATGGTTAGGCAAACCAACTACTTATTTTTTCATTCTGTAACTATCCCATTTACCAGCAAACCCATTGAAAGGGCATTTCAGCGGGTTGGTGAACCAGGTTTTGCCAGAGTCTTATCTCATTAATCCAATTAAACATCAAAGGAGAATACCTCTACTTAAGACTCATTATCACAGCAGGAAGTGATAAATGTCAATAAATTACCAGTAGTGCGTTAATAACCATGCTAGAATTTTTAAAAACCTGTTGTTTATGAAAACTTAGGAATTATTATTATCTTAGTTGTAATTAAAAATAAAAATTATTAAACATAGGATTTTGAATTTTTAAAATCAATGACTTAAGATACATCACAGGTTTTTTCTTTAATTGTACCAGTCTTATTATAAACTATTCACTACTAATTACCCCCACTGTTAATCTTGTTACAAAATTCCCTCAAGCGGTAATAAATTGAGACAAGGAGGTTTTATAGTTACTATAAAACCTCCTTGATTGAGATAAGTAGAGATCAGCAAAACCTGGTTTCAAAGTTGCAGAATTGGTAAATGGGGAAGTCTCCTCATGTTAAATAAAGAAGTTGAGACTTCATAATAATACTGCAGTACTGTAAAGTAGAAGTTACGCTGTGTAGTCTCTTCTAACAGACTTCAAATGAGAAATTCTAGTACAAAAAAAAAAAAAAAACGGCAGACGGTGCAATAACGTTTAAGAATTAAACAATCGGCCGACGGTGCAATAACCGTTTCAGATTTAAACAACCGGACGATGGTGCAGTAACGGTTTCTGATCTAACAACCGGCCGACGCGTCGGTGCAATAACTGTTTCAGATTTAAACAACCAGCCGACGGTGCAATATCCTTTTACCTACACAGATTAAATCGATCATGGAATTGGCTACCAATCGGACAGAATAAATGAACGTTTGAAAAGTGATGTGCGCGGGGGTGAAAAACTAATAATTTTTCTAGCCTAATGGGGCCTGACTAACAACAACATTACTAGTAGTAGGCTAGGCCGCATTGTAGGTGACATCATATTGAGATATGCCTATTAATCACCAAACGACTGGGAAAGTTATCCAATTGGCAATATGTCTTGTTGGGAAGAGTTATCCATAGCGGGTACGAGTTGTCTCGAAACCCGGGTACTTGGATACTTGGTCGATTAGCCCTCTATTCCGTAGGTAGGGCTCTCAATTTTTCTTTTAAGGAGGCCACACTTGGTGCTATCACTAATTCATTGGGGAGTTTATTCCACTCCCAGGTCACTCTGTTGCTGAAGAAATGACCAATTTCTGTTCTTTTGAATTTGCAATGAATTTTTAGGGAATGACTCCGAAGACCCTCCCGAGAAGGTTTAGAGAATAACAAATCTGGTGAAGCTTTATATTTATTATTCAAAAATTTATAGGTTTCCAAAATATCTATCTCTTTCCTTCTATCCACTAAGGGACGAGTCTCAATATCTTGTGAACATAATCTTAGGCAGCGACGTTGCACTCTTTCTAAGAGATTGGAATCTGTAACTGAAATAGGGGACCAGACAGGAGAGGCATTCCAAAGTGGGGCGAATGACAGATTTATAAAGAATAGAAACTTTCTCTGTAGTAAAATTAGAAAAACATCGACGGATCATAGAAATTCTTTGATGAGCTTTCGAGAAAATTATATCAATGTGGTGATGAGATTTTAAGTCATTGGATACCCAAACACCAAGATCTTTTTGACAAGTTACTTCTTTTAGATATGAGCCATTTAAAGAGTAGATATAGTTAATAGCAGAAAAAAATCTTAATAGTACTACACATTTTTTTTCGTTAAAACGTAAAAGCCATAAGTTGGACCAAGCCATTAATTTGTTCAGATCTTTTTACAACTGCTCACAATCTTCGTAAGTATTAATAATCCTATATATTTTGGTGTCATCAGCGAATAGTTTAGCGGTTGCTATGACGGAATCCGGAAGATCGTTGACATAGAACAGAAAAAGTAGCGGGCCCAAGATAGAGCCTTGAGGAACTCCACTAATAACTTATAACTTACGAGTTATTCATTTGGGTACGAGTTTGCATGGGTACGAATTGTCCTGTTTCCGACTGAGGACCAGTCAGTTTGTGGTCGAGTTTATCAACACCCGCCTAGCCCCAGAGGCCCGAGCTTGGCCTACCTAGAGGCTAGGTAGGGAGGCCTAGCCTAGGCCTAGTACGGCCTAGGGCCTAGGTCTGGTTGGAGCCGCAGACTAGGCCTAGCTAGATACTGACAATCAGGATGTAAACTTGATACAGTAAAACACAAACCTTCCTAAAGCCCTTATAAACAGTTGCATAGGTCCCACTTCCTAACTTATCAGTTAAAATAAACCCCTTTAAAGTAGGGACTGGCGTTAGGCCCGAGAGCGCCATGTTTCGCAACTGAGCTTTACTGACTCTATGGGGGCGCTATTATAGTTTCATTTGTAAATTCAATGGAACGTATGCGGGTGTAAATAAAAAAAAACCAAAAAACAAACAAAGACAAAAAGCAAAACCAAAACAAAACAAAAATAATCCAAATATTACATTTTGTCGGTTTGCCTTGTTCATTAATGGTCGTATGGAATTGGTGAGATTTTGGTTGTAATGATTCTGGTGGTGGTGGTGGTGGCAACTGGCGAAAGCCGGTTATTATTAAGTACTTTAGGGCAAATACATCTGTTAAGTCCATACCCGCGGTCATAAGAACGCCCATTAAAAATCCTAAAATTCACTGGGCGATTAGTCGCAATGTTTTTTTTTCTTTTTCATTTTTTTTAATTTTTTAAAATTATATACGTCAATTCTTATCCAATTCGGAGAGGGCTTACTTGATTTCTAGGCAGGATCTCGCCACATAGCCTGAATGGCCGAGTGGTAGGCGTCTGCATATCAAGCAGGTGACCGGTGTTCGAATTGTTTTCACTCTCAGCAGATTTTCCCATTGTTTACGATTCTATATATAAAATATACAAGGTATATTTACTTGGCGGTTTACACCACTTATGATTATAAATAATTATAAAAAAAGTATCTCGTTTGAGTTCCTGCATAGCTGATTTATCTTCAATGAGAAGTGTATCAAATTGACTCAATCTCTGTTGACATGCGTAGGGTAAGGTGGGGCAAAACGCCCACTTGGGGTAAAACGCCCACTGATGAAAAATCGATAATGCACATGTAATTTGATCATCCTCTAATATGCAACGTAAGCA
>JAOTQE010109901.1:0-13285 GCA_025631205.1 Nesometra sesokonis
ATATCTGAAAATTGTTAAGGTAGTATGAAAGTTGAATGTATAAACTGTATATATTTGAAATAAAATAAATTTTGAAAAAAAAAATTATTTAAAAAATTCTGCCTATTGTGTAAAACAAGCATTTTGCGACTTATGTCTCATCTGGCTTGGCTCTGCCACATGTAACATTAATATGTAGGAAATACAATGGTTTAAAGTATACAACATGTTACAGGTCAGAAAGTATAATTCCCATCATTATTTTAAAATATTTCCCATTAAAGCAAATATAAACTTGCATGTTCTGATCGATTTGCAACCAAAACCGAGTAAATCCGACCACTAGTTACGAAGATATGGTAATCTAAGGTCAAAGATCAAAGTGCACAAAATAGCATTTCCGGTTATTTTTTGACAAATATTTTCATTACAGCTAATAGGAACATGCATGTTGCGAATAATTTAAGTATAAATCCAAGTCTCTACAATCAGTAATTACCAAGATATAAGGGTTCAAATTCACAGGCGGCCATAACGCCCACAAACTAGACTTTTCCATCATATCTGGGAGGTGTATAGGAGCTATATTTTGTCTAAATTGGCCCATCTTGCAAAATCAATTGAGAAAAAGAGGTATGCTAAATTTAGTCACGGATCTCATGAAATGACTTCACTACATCTATTGCTAATTTAAGACACCGAGTGAGGAGGAAAATCTGCTACTAAAACCTACTACAATGTGAGCTGTAGGACCGCGCGGTTACGAAAGGGAAACCGCAAATCATAGCAAAAATAACAGCACGGGTTCAAGGCCCGCTAAAACCATGGTTCTGGTGGTGGAACAAGTCTTCTCGGATATGGACTAGGGCTATAAAGCGTAGGCCCAGTGTACACAAAGAGTTCATGTGCACTTTAAATAACCCAATACATGTTTCGAAATGGGTAGGCTTACCCCGTGTACTAGTCCGTACACGACGCTGTCCCGGACGGATGAAAAAGTGCGAGTACAATCTGGTACTGCATGACATGACCATTATGGAGTAGAAAGTCATACGAATGTATAACATCTGGTCAACAGCGTCATGAGCATTTTCTAGACGCCTATTTCAATATGTGAGGTGTCATGACAAAATGAGTCATGTTGTACGCCAGGTTATTTTGAGATATCAACAACAATGCAGAAAGTCATACTTTTATGAAAATAAGTTTTCTATTTTGAAATTTAATGCTTAAATTTTATAATTTCAAACATCCTGTTTATGTTTATTGACAATAAATATGTTTTAACTATATTTTGTAAAGGCCGTTTCTTTAAATCAATGGAAAAAGAGACAGGAAAGTCAACGGTTGTTTAAAATCGATTTTCTCTAATGTGTGTTTTCATACATGTATATTTAAAAATGATGTTTCTCTGGTTTTACTCACTCTATGAACTCATTAAAAAACCTATTAAAAGCTTATAATCTCTTCTATCTAAATATAACAATAACTTGATCTTGGTTTTCTGTACAACAAGACTCATTTTGTGGTGACACCTCACGCCATTATTACTAGTACCGCTACTCAAACCTATGGCTAATTTCGTGCAATGTTAACTACTGATATAACGTTTGGGTGAGTCATTCACGTTGGCGTCCACAGTTTAGATGTTGAAGTCAAACAACTTCAACTTTATTAAGCCTGACACTAACTGCATCTTCCACTCGTCGGTCGACGTTTTTTGTGATTTTTCCTTTTTGAATCACTAAAAAAAGTCGTCGACCGACTGACAGACAGATAGACAGACATTCATTTTTGAAAAGCTGTTTATAGATTGATATCCTGTTATTTTCTCTTTTTTGGTAATGCTGCCACGGCAATCTGCTTTCGAGGTGTCTTAAATTGTATGACCTTATTTGTGAGGTCTCACCACGAAATGAGTCGCATCATAGGTGATATCAAACTAAGATAATCACCAAAATAGGCCTGAAGTCAACTTTTTGAGAAATTCAGTTTTAAGCAATTATGAGGAATATGGTATTTATTTCATTATAATATACTTTTTATGTAATATTTCATGCAGGAAAGTGTCATTCATGCAGATTTTCTGATATTTCCAGTCTTTTAATTGATTGTTTTTAGATTACTTCATGAGTGATTTTCTCAAAACCGTATTGCCATACATGAACATTTCAATGAATGTCATTTAAAGTGTAGATTACAGATGACAATTTGCTCTATTAGAACGTACCAATAACTCAATTTTTGATTTTCCTACCATTAGACTCATTTTGTGGTGAGACCTCACATTTTGTTTTTAAGTTATAAAACATAAAATAATAATAATTTATTGGATAACACTTTTGTTACAGTGGCACTCATTAGACAATACCTAATGGTGCATCCAAAAAGACAAAATATAATACAAAAAATTTACTTTACACATTTACTACATTTATGAATTAAAACCTGTATTGTCATCCAGAGAAAAGGAAAAGTACAGTACAGTCAATTTCCAAACCCTACCCCTGCCATCCCCCCTCCTACATTCTGGGTGACAATGCATACTTTTAATCACACATATCTACCATACACATGTACCATAAATATAAAGAAATTAAAATTACATAATAATATACACAACAACACATAATGATTTTAAAATACACAGTCTACAATACAGCACTCCTCCTTTTCCATAAATTCTTACCTAACGTTTTACAAAATTTATCAATCAAAATGTTTGTATTTTAATCATAATTATTATTTTCATCTCCAAGTATAAAATACAATTTATATTTGTTATCCACTTGCTCAAATTCTTGGAAAATATTTGAAAAGCTATTATTATAAAGTTTTTTTTTTTAATTTGTAAATTCATAATTTCTGATGTCATTCAATGCAGGACAGATTAAAAGAAAATGCATGACATCCTCGATAGCGTTCATGTTGCAAAGTGTGCAAATGCCATCTTCTTCATGGTTATTTGCAAAATTTTTTATTCTTGAATTAAGCGTGAGTGTGTTTGATTGTAGCTTAAATTTTATTGATTTTTCCTCAAAATCACAGCTATCAAGGAGGTAATCTTCTAAAATAGGTGCATTTTTAATTTTCATATAGTCTTGGATTGAAGATTTTTTATTTCCATCATCAATCCAATTAGAGAGTGCTGTATCTTTTAAAGCAGTTTTAGCTTTGCAAGCCCAGTCTGTGTTTACAACCTGTTCATTTAACATTTGCATTTTTAAAACATTTTCTATATTGTAATTGTTTAGCATATTTCTTATATAAGTAGGAACTTTAAAGGAAATATCTTTCAAATCATCTGAAATATTTACAAGGACTTTTAATAATAATTTTGGCCAACGATTGTCTTCCATTTTAAAAATTCTGTCAAAAAAGTTAACTCTGTATATATTTTGAAATAAAGACATTTTTTCCCACCCAAGCTAACCATACAAGGTAGTGCATGGAGTATAACGGGGGGTATGAATCAGAACACCACTTATCATTACTATCTAGTATACTGATGTTGCGACAATCTTCATTTCTGGTCATCCATTAATCTTGATATTGTAACCCCTAAATATTTGTATGATTCACATTCCATTATTGGTTGGTCTCCCAATTTCCATAACTTCTTTTTATCTATTTTCTTTCTCACAACTAAAACATTAGACTTTGTGTGATTGAAGTTTAATTTCCAATCTGTGGCAAATTTGGCAGCTAAATCTAACATTTGTGTCAATTGAACCTCATTTAAAGACATATTCAAAGACACACAAGCACTTTGAATCTATTATATCAATACAAGACAAAGGGCTTACCTGATTGGTTGTTTTCACTGGATGGTATTTAAATTACTGTAATTATCTAATACAACACCTGAAAATTATTCTAATGAATTTTACATAAACACAGTACCATCCAATAACATCTTCCGTTACACACCTTATTTCCACTGAAAGTGTTCGTGGAAAAATGGAAGCGTCTATTTATTAGACACCACGAAATGCTCACAATGGCGTGGCAGAACAGCTGATGGCGTACTACCTTAATACATTATGCTACTGGTAATAATTATTTTTGTTATTGTTCCGAAAATGTGAAAGATAAATGAACCTTTTATACGGCGTTGTTAAGAATCGACAGGAAGAAGACATAATAATGTATTAATTTAAGTTATTCTTTTTTTTTCTTCTAAAGTCTAGGCCAAGGAAGTTAAAGCTCCAACAATAAACAATAGTAATAATCCAAAAAACACTAAAACGGAAGGTGAAAGACTTTTATTAACAAAGTACAATTAATAATGGATTTATTAACTAAGGATAATTTTAGTTAAGCTTACTTATTTGAAGCTAGCCATGGCAGGGCCACCGGGATGTCTAGCAGGAAGCTGTTGAGAAGTGAGCAAGTGAACAGCAGAAAATGTGAAAATATGGAGGAAACTTTTGTATATTCGTCCAATGACTTCGGTTGTGGATGTCCGATTTTGATGATTGGTGCCTCATCTTTGAGCTTGTGGAATGTGGAATATGGTTGTACAAATTACTCAATTTTTGTTTTTCCTACAACTTGATGGTTTGGCCGTGATGTTCCTAATTTATTGTATTTATTATTTTGTTCTTTCTTTAATATTTATATTATTGAGGAGTGCATAACAAACAGAATTGTTTTCTAAAATTGTACTTCTCAGCAAAGATTTACTGTACAGTTTTTTTTTTCACAATAAATTTGAATTGACTAAATTGACTAACTCCTGGACTCTTCTTTTGTATTTTCTTCTTCTTGAGGCGCACCGAGTTTTGAAGTTACAACCACCTACTGAATTTATACAAGATTGCTTAGTTTAGCTCTCCTCAGAACTTTTTCTCTGTCTATCAATACAATAAAAAATCAGTCTCTTTTCTGAATATCTGTTGTCAGCCACCATAAAGTATCGAATTTTCGCTCGCGTTCAGTTCTAGTGGGAGCAGACAAGCGAATCACTGGGAGCGTAATAGTCCAGTCAAGCTATTGTTTGACCTCAAAGAAATTGCAACAGAAACAAGTTTGGCAGAATATGTTACAGGAATAAACAACTAAAAGTCCCAAATATTGTATTGGGGGAACACTGTTAAATTTTAAATAAATGAGTTAACACCTGCCTGATGTAACGCACAATTGCGTTACAATTAGTACGTGTCTGCGCTGGAGCGCCCTTTCTGGGACTACACCAGGCCTCCAGGCAAAGCACTTAATAATCACGATTGTATAGTCTTATTAATTAATGAATCTGCAGTGAGTACAATTGTACTTGTATATTGCAACGCTTATTATTAATCAAATTCCACATATTATTAAATAAAACGATACATTTCGACGGCGGATTTCCTTAGTTATCATTAGAATATA
Source organism: Nesometra sesokonis (assembly GCA_025631205.1). Classification (NCBI taxonomy): domain Eukaryota; kingdom Metazoa; phylum Echinodermata; class Crinoidea; order Comatulida; family Antedonidae; genus Nesometra; species Nesometra sesokonis. The sequence goes on from JAOTQE010109901.1 coordinate 5,353, forward strand.
ACACATTTAACGCGTATCGATCGAAAGTCAACTTTTGTGAAGTGTGCGCGATTGGCTTCGCATTCACGACGCTAGGGCAGTTTGTTACCAAGTGAACAACGGCAGCTACCTTGTACAAAAATTCGATCCATGACGTAGACATTCAATATTATAATTATAGTAATAATTATAATATTTAATGCATATTTTCGGAGAATACCAACAATTATTTTACTCGCTGTGGCAAAATATTGAACTCTTCTTCGACTTGTTCAATATTTTGACACAGCTCCAACAATATTTTTCGGTATCCCCCTCAAAAGGCATTAAATATTACATAATTATTCAATTATGCTGTTTTTCACCGGTTCAGTGTTATAACACAATTTTTTCTGTTGATTATGCAGAAATACTAAGTAATAAAGATAGCCGAAATACCCGTAAAGCTACAAGAATTGAATGTTTATGGCGAATATCTACAGGAAAAGACGTGATAAATTTGTAAATTTTGAAGACTCGGGCCTAGGTGAGCGGTAGGCCTAGGCTGGGCTAGTTGCCTTGGCTAGACCCAGGCAAATCTGTACTTGCAAGTAAACTATTTGAATTAAATTAAATGTTGTTTGAAATATTGTAATCGCTGTGGCAAAATATTGTACTCGCTGTGGCAAATATTGTCTTCGACTCGTTCAATATTTTGCCACAGCTCGAGCGATATTTTTCGGTATACCCCTCAAAGACATTCAATATTATATAAATATTGAACCGGTTAAAACAACAATAGAATAATAATTGATTATGCTGACTTTAAGTATCTGATAGTTGACTAATATTTCCCATCTGTGTTACTATTATGCTAACTGAACATTTTGTTAATCTTAGACTTCTTTAGAGAAACTCTATTTGTAATAGTTGATTATTTTATATGCTGTCAAAACGTGTTCCGTGATTTAGGAGCACAAATAAGATCTAACAGATCGTTAAGTATAGCGAAAAACTTATGTGTATTTTGTTAGAGGGCGCTCTAGGTATAGAATATATTGCTCTAGCTGAGAAATATTCAAATATTTTAGAGGCGTCTAAGCATCTGTATACTCTGTCGGAGTCCGTCTCTGGGCCAGTCGGTTGATTCCATTACGTTTAACATGTAATTTCTCAACGTTCTAATGTCGCTAAACGTCGCGACATTCCTTATTTTAAAACTCGTCCACAAAAATTTCAATCGAAAAGCCCTGGGAACACAATTAGTTTTGTGTCGAAAATTTCTCTTAACGGGGCAAATAGTCTGTACCGCGGTTCTGTTTTTCATTCACAAATGTTATATTTTTTTCTCTCATGGTAACATAAAGAATGGTATTATTTAGCTCATTAGGCCTATACAAAAACCTCCTACTATTAACCATAATTCCGGTTAAAGATAAATGATGTTATACATGTGTGATGGTTATTCAACAGTATTATGCTATTTGATATTAGTAAAATACTCGACCCATGGGAAATGTGAATGAGCCGCCGAAAAGGACACATGTGTGTGGGACAGAGGCACTAAATCCCCGTCAGCAGACCTCGCCCCCCCCCCCCCCCCCCCCGGTTCGGGAAGAGATTTGTAGGTCCAGTCGAGCCCCCAGCAAAAAACTGAAATCACACCCACCTTGAACTTGCCCTATCTGTCGGGGGTGCCCTCCCTGTCGGGGACGCCCTCCCTGTCGGGGGCATTGCCCTGCCGTCGGGGAATTCCTGGCACCGCCACTGCGCTGTTCTTGTTTTGATTTTTCAAATAGCATTTTGGTGTAGAAGAAGAAGAAGAAAGAAGAAAGAAGAAGAACAAGAACAACAAGAACAACAAGAACAATAACAATAATGATAGCAATGATAACAATGATATCAATAATAACAACGACAACAATAGTAACAACGACAACCATAATAACAACTACAACAACACTAGTGGAAAATCTACTTTTTTCTGTCATTATTTGTGTTTTCTGACAGGCACAACCAGTGAGAAAGAATTTTTTTTCGCTTTCTGACATGAATCATAGAGGGATCATTCAAAGTTATAGCGTGACAGGCTTAAGCCCCCTAAAATTGACCCAAAAATATTTTTGGGGTATAATTAGATTGGTCTAACAAGAACACACAGCTGCTGTATATAGGCACTGCCAAAAAGCCGGACCTAGTTATTGCTAGGTTTTTTTTTAACAATCCTGGATCCGCCGCTAACAATGGGCATCGGTCCAGAGCGCGGGAAAATAGTATTCTGCCAATTTAAAAGGGAGTGGGTGGGTCTATCTTGGGGTGTGTCCACCTTGGATTAGCGCCTGATTTGTTTGATTTTCAAATGAAAAGTACATCGGCCTAAGTTATTATAGTAGCCATAGTTTTTAAATTTCGAGGATTTTGGTCGTTAATGTTTGTAGCCAGGTTGTTGAAAATGCTTTGTTAGTCTTCTCAGATAAGGAGTCCTGCTACGCCCGTAGTCACCAGTACGGTTGGTCAGGTTTCAACCATTTTCCTACATCTCACATTATTACCTGATTGAGCTTCCTGCAGCAATTTGGATTGAAAAAAAACATGGATATTATAGAGGGTAGGCCTCAAATACGGTGCGATTAGTTTTACTCACTATGGCCATTTAACCAACCACAAGACAATTCTATAAATATCTCCCTCAGTTGATATTAAATATAATTTAGAGGGATTGGAGTTAGGTTATGGTTCGGGGCGAACTCCAAATTCGAAACAAACCTATCCATTTTGCAAACATTTAGAAAACACTTCCCCTGTGATCTACAAAATGCCTTTCTATTTCCGATGTCAAAAACTCTCTAATGCTCATTGAGTTAAATCAAAGAGCGCCATTTCGAAAACCCAGAGATGCCTCGTTCTTCTTATCGTATCCTATCTAAACCCCATAACGGGACTGAGGTTAATGATCTCTTTGCACGCTAGCCCAATTGTGATTAGCTGAGATTACTGTTGTTTTTATAAAGTCATCACGCGCCTGGATTACGTTAAATTGTGACGGTTTGAAAAGCTTTTATATGTTTAGCAACACCATTTTCGAAAAATGATGGTGCTATAGAATGTTATCCCCAGCCTATAGACACAGTTATATTTTAAGTGTTTAATGAAGTGCGCTCCCATTAGATGATATTTTAGTGATATGCGATAAGCTAAATATCAGGCTCTAACCCGGGGCGGGATCTATTGAAATGACGGATCAGATAGCGACGTTACTCATGCGCATTGTTATGCCGATTGCTAAATGACTATTAGAGCGTGGACAAGGTAATACGGGACGATGTCTAGTGATTTAGCCTATAGGTACCATATCAACCAGATATCTAATCTCCCCAATTTTGGAAGATGTTTTTCGTCTTATTTTTTTTTTTGGATAAAGCTAAAGAAGCAGAAAAAGTATTGAATATGTGGAAACAGCGATCACTTACATTGTTTGAAAAAGCAACAATTGTAAAGTCATTGTTTCTTCCGATATTCACGTATCTCTTTTCGAATTTACCAGACCCACCCTACTGTTCCCTTCAAAATAAGATTTTTAAATTCATATGGAACGAAAACCCGATAACCTGAAAAGAAAAATTATGTTCAACAATCTTGATGAAGGGGGTTAAAAATTCCACATATTAAAAGTTATTGTGTGTCGCTCAAGGCATGTTGGGGCAAAAGATATTTTGAAATCAGTCCAATTGGAAAGTATTAATAAAGTCGGAGGAAATATTGTGTTTGAAAATAATTTTTCTAAATCTTCGAAATTGGTTCTATAAAGATTTTTTTCTTGCTTGGAGTGAATGCAACTTTGTTGAACCTAACACTGTAGAAGATATTCTAAAACAGTCGTTGTGGAAGAATTCATGTTTTAGCAAACGAGAATTTAAAGTTCAAAATAGTTGGCTGGTTAGTAATGTAAACTTATAAGAGATATCGTGAAAAAAGGAGAGAAAATATTAGAACTCAATGAATTTAGACAAACGTACAATTTTAAACCAGCTATTTTATTATATCACCATATTGTAAATTCAATTCCAAAGCTCTGGAAACAAAAATTGATTGAGTTGGTTGGTTAAATGTAAACTTTATAAGAGATATCGTGAAAAAAGGAGAGAAAATTTAGAACTCGATGAATTTATACAAATGTACAATTTTAAACCTGATTTATATTATGTCACAAGATTGTAAATTCAATTCTAAAGCTCTGGGAACAAAAATTGATTGAACAAAAAGTAAACAATGAATTAACAAATGATTTCGAATCTAAACTACATGAATTAAATTATCTACAAACAAGAAGCTGTAATTATATCTATCGGCATAATTACACCAAAACATACTTAAGATTGAATCAAAATGGAAAAAGGAGTTTAATAAAAAAAACTGGATTTGAAGAAAATTTTCTCAAAATAAAATTTATTCATTGAATAATTTATACAAATACAATGCTTTTTAAAATGTCAAAGGTTGATTCACCAATGTGCTGTTTCTGCAAGCAGAAGCAGGAAACATTGTTACATATGTTTATGAATTGTTATATAGTAAATGAATTATGGAATCGTGTGAAACAATATGTGTATAAGAGCATTAACAATAAGTTAACTATTGACATAGAAAGTATATGTTTTGGTTTTGATAAAATACACTGAAAACAAACGTTCTTAGTTTTACTGCAAAATGGTACATTTTTCGTTGTTAAGTTAAGAAAGAGTTACCAAAATTTAATAATCTAATTCATATTTATAAAAAATACAAAGAAACCATTATTACACAATATTAATATAATTTTAATATAACTGTCTTTTTTCAAATGTAGTCCCATAATCTTAAATACAATACGATCTTTATTCTTAAGTTATTTCTTATCGTCTCTTGTTAGTTTCTAGTTAGTTAGTTATTATTTCTTTCAGTCAACCTTCTCATTTGCAAACTCCTCTATGTGGAAGGTGTTTGTAAATGAGAATGTTTCGTGAAAATTAATAAAATAAGGCTTGCTCAAGAAGAGCCCAAGCCGTATGGGCATCTTTCAGCAAACACAAAGAAATTATGACAAAAAAAAACATTCTAATATGCCTTAAAAAGAAATTATTTAATCAATGTATACTGCCAGCAATGACATATGGTAGTGAAACCTGCACATTTACTAAAGACATGGAACGAAAACTACACAGAGAAGCATGGAAAGAATGATGTTAGATTTACACCAGAATGGACAGAAATACAACCAAATGGATTAGAGAACAACTAAAGTAAAAGATATAATCATCGCAGCCAAGATAATTGAATGGAAATGGGCTGGACATCTAGCAAGAAGGAAAGATGAAAGATGGAGCAGACTAAACCACAGAATGACAACCACTGTATGGTAAAAGAAAAAGAGGAAGACCAAGGTCAAGATGGAGAGATGAAATCACAAGACAATTGGGGACACCTGCTTGGACAGGCAAAACTATTAACAGAACTGAATGGCGAGATTTGGGAGAGGCCTTTACCCAGCAGTGGGATGAAACAGGCTTATGCTGCTGATGATGATGATGATGATGATGATGATGATGAGGATGATGATGATGATGAAGGCTTGCTTTGTCACTGAGGATGATTGTAATATTATGCTTGAATAAACTAGGTGAATAACAATGCACGGACCAATGAATTATCGGATGATTACATAATTAGTTATTATTTTAATGATGTAATAGAGGTTTGTAAGTGAGAAGGTCGACTGCGCCTATGTACATGTGTACGTGTTGAAGTGGAATAAATAAAAAAGTGGACTACATCAATTTATTAAAATATGAAAACGATTTACTATAAAGAAGATAATACATTAACGAACATCGGTGAAAAGTATCATGATGTACAAAAAGTTTAATTCAATTTTAATTCAATTTTAAACATTAATTTTCAATCATCAACATTTTAGAAAAGAAAAAAATAAACTCATGGAAAAGTGTGTGGGTTGATTGGGAAAGAATACTTTAGTAAAAATGACTGCAGCGGAGTCAAACTTTGGATTTATATCTAAAAAATCTGAATTAACCAAATGACTTGATTTACTAATAATTTTCTTGAGAACGTATTAATCATTACAAGCTATACATCATCCCCATAGAGTGATACAAAAGGTGATTACACTGACAATCATAGTTTGGTAGTACAATTCATGAATTTTTGCATCAACCTTATTTAAAAAAAAAGATAGATCATGTATAGTCTTTGCAAACCTTTTTATAACCTATTGGTATTAGATTTCCAGTTAGTTTTCCATATTGAATTGTACTCTGAGACAGTACCAATTAAATCGTCAATAATTTTAAGGGGTTCATATGCTTTTGAATCGAGACACCTCGTTATAGTATTCTTTAAGGAAGTTACTATCACTGAGTAAGCCAACGAGTGCAGTATTATCAGCATACTTTACTGCCAAACAAAAAATTCCAAACAGGGCGACAGTTTTGTGTAGAGGATGAAGAGCAAGAGTGAGAGTACACACCCTTGAGGCGAGCTAGTATTGTTATAAATAATAGATAAGTGTTTTTTTTAATTTACTTGCTGAGTTCTGTTAAAGAGAAAATTTCGAATGCATAAAATTATTAAGGAGTTAATGCCAACTGATATTAATTTAGGTAAAAGAATATGACACTGAAAGGTATTGAATGCAGAGGAGAAATCAATAAATAAGAGCCGGAAGTAGGTACCTTTAATATCTAAGTGTTTGTAAAGACAATGGGTCTTCCTAAACATCAAAAGAACATTTCTCAACAAAGAAACGCGGGCACATTCTTGTTTTCCATGCTCTTATAACATCAAGGCTTAATTATTGTAATGTTTCATCTCTGGTTTACAAGTGCACTAGTCAGAAATGTTCAACTTACGCTAAAATGCTCGCCTTGTTGCTGGGACACCTTACCATCAGCACATTTTATTTAACAGTAGGTATTAAAAACCACTTAAGATATTGAATATGGTTAAAAACTGAGATCCGAGTTCAAAATACTATTTCTGGTTATTTTAGAAAATCTTTTACATTAGGGCAAATAGAAAGATGCATGTTCTCCACGATTTAAAAGAAAAATCAAATACACTACAAACGGTTGTGAGGATATAATATAATAATTTCCTTTTATTGTAGTAAAATTTTCCATTAGAGCAAAATATGCTCTAATGTAAAAGTTGAATATGAACATGCCTGTCTTAAACAATATTAAAGAAGAATCAACTCTGTACGCCAACGGTTGTAAAGATACAGATATATGGTAAAAGTGGGGTTAAAGGTAAACAATAGCATTTCCGGATATTTCTAGTAAAACTTTTCTATCAGAGCAAAAAAAGAAAATACAACGAAAAACCAGGTTTCTACATTCACTGATTATCGATATATGGTACGAAATATGGTTCAAAATATTTGAAGTCCGCCATTTTGAGTTTCAAAATGACCGCTTCCTAGTGACCAAACTTCCGTTTCATGATTTTGTTATCCAAAGAATAACTGTGCCAAGTTTCAGAATGTCATCACAATGTGAAGGATTTGCCTAAAATTGACATCTTAGCACCTGTACTTTTATCTACTGTATATGAGGATAATTGTTAGCCCAAACGATGTTACAGTAACTAAGAAGGCAAAATAAGAAACATTGTAGTATAGGCAAGATAAACAGAGGAATCAATTTAAAAGAGTCAATATTACCATGAAATTAAGCAGCATCAACAAGTCGGATTTTTAACTATTGTTTTAATTGTTTTATTTGAAATGTATTGCGACCATGAAAAACAATTGCCACCAGCCACTGTTACATTAAGTGATGTAGGTCTAAGCTTACTGCAATAGTTGGTCAGTGTCGCCAACTGTTCAATACACTATAACAGAACCGGGCGCATTATTTTTTTTCCCAGACAGTTAAGGCAGAAATTATAGAGGGCGCTGTTTATGCTTACGTCAACCCTG
>JAOTQE010109912.1:0-13284 GCA_025631205.1 Nesometra sesokonis
GGGGGGGGAGGCTTACATCAACATTTTGGTTTTGACAAAAAAAAATGCTTGCAAAGAACAGGTCCGACTTTGCCTTTGGGAGCCTTTACACACTGTCACTGCCCATCTATTTTTATTCTAAATTTTTACCCCGGGCCAATTTTAGGTGGGGGCGCTTAAGCCTGTTAATCCCCCTCCTTAAATCCGCCACTGCACACTTGATTTTCACTTCCTTGTACTGTCTTGTTTCCATAGCATTGGGCAGACGTCCACTTACGATGGAATCCAGAAGACTATGGCGGAATTAGTATTATTACACTACCGTCGTCAACTGTCTGGACCCCAGACATCATACTGTACAATAGGTAAGGGGGTTAACACAACGATTTCTCCCTATCTCAATGCATTCGTTTGAGCCATCTTCAAATCTACACACGGAAACAAGAAATAAACTTGAATGTCTTATGTGTACTATTACAGTAGTTTGGGTTTTATTTCTCTCATTAGGAATAACCAGGGAAGTTTAACCGGCTTAAGACCCCACCCATCCCCTCTGCATCCCCTCTTAGGTGGTTTTAATGTTTATGAAGGTGGTATGGGTGCCAAGATGTAAATCATGGCAAATTAATGTAGATAACATTTTTTTTTATATTTGCCAAAACCATATGGAGCCTCCCACTTGATTTATCAAACACCCCCCTAATTCACAATTCTTAATCCGCCACTAAACAAAATAAAATCATCAAACTTACAATCATCAAAGTTACATGGTTGTATAAAAAATAAAAAATAAATATATTTATAAACAAAAATCCACTCCATATATTTCGTTATGAGATTGTCTAAGTAGAGCATAATGTGGATATGTTGTTTTTTGAACACATTGCTTCCTATGCAGTGGCGTATCCACGGGGTGCTCATATTCACGAGAACCCCCCTTCAGAGACACAAAACACTAAAATTAGGGTACAAATTTGAAAACCTGGGCCTCGAGCACCGCCCCCTTCAGTGCATATGAGCACCCCCCACCCCCTCACGGACGGGAGACTGTACTGTGAGGAAAAACACCACAAAATCATAATTGCACTATAAAGAACGTGCCAATGGGGTAACAATAGGGGAGCTTTTTCCCTTGCTTGTCCAAATCCAAGCCAGGTTTCAGCATACCTTCATTAATTTCTGGATACGCCCCTGAAAAGGGCTTTCATGATTACAAAACCTTAGTTTATGTAGCATATAATGTGTATATGTTTGTCTCGTGAAGACATTGCTTTCTATCTAAAAGCGATGTTAAGATTACAAAACCTTAGTTTATATAGATAAATGTGGATATATTTGTCTTGTGAAGGGAAGGGATCACCTACGAGTAGGCCATTTCTTAAATCCCACCAAAACAATTCCATTGCAAAAGTTGCCTTTTTTGTAAGGCGTCATGTATGCACGTTTGCCAGGTCAAGGAATTGCCACTAATAGTGCAGTAATCAATCGGCAAAACATTACCACGTGTAAGGAATAAAATAATAATAAAAGTATTAGCATCTCATATTATTATTTATTATTATTATTTACTATCGGTTCGTCTAAAAGCCGATTGATTTTCCCGCCTCGGCTGCTGTGCTTTCATCTCGATTTATCCTCCTCCACTTAGGTCTGTCTGTGCGATTTCTCGTAGCCTTGTTATATCATTTGAACTATGTGGAGTAGATGATGTTACATGTTTGAGAATGTGAAGAATGACCAAATCGTTGGAACGGGTTATAATTGAGTCCTTGGAAGTCGCTATGATTTCAAATATAAATTGAAATTTCTTTGTATCGGTCGTGTAATTTTGTGTTTCTTATTTTATGTGAATATCGAATTCTTATAATATTTCTTAGTTGTTTTCGGTGAAATGTATAGTTTTCTTTCATTTCCTTTTGTTAATACCCATGTTTCCGAATTGTATAAAGAACAGGTTTAACTAGGGCGTTATAGAGTTTTAGTCTCTCCTTTACTTTATCCTTCCTTACCCATAGTTTGCAGGCGGTTAAATGCAACAACAACAACAACAACAACAACAACCAACAACAACAACCAACAACAAAAACAACAACCAACAACAACCATCAACAAAAACCACCAAACAACAACCATCACAACCACAACCACCACCACCACCACCAACCACAACAATAATAATGACTTATGATTTATGTACTGTATTTATATTTATTTATATCTCATATTAATATATTTATTGTTCTTTTATGACTGACAGCGCTGATGATTCAATGAGTGGAATCCTACCAACAAATGTGGAGATTCAATATGACGGTAACGTCTCCTGGTATGCACCAGAAGTCTTCAAAAGCTCTTGCAAAATAAACATTCTGTACTTCCCAGTAGATGTACAGCATTGTGTTCTACAATTTGGATCTTGGTCTTACAGTAAATCTGCCCTACAACTCGCCAACGTGTCCTCTACAGGGGATATATCAAGTTTTATTGACAACGGTGAGTGGGAACTCCACGGTATGCCGGTTGAATTTATCGAGTATATATATGCATGTTGTGATGATCCATACACTGTGTTGGAATTTACTATCGTCATCAGCAGACGATCGTTCTTCTACATATTTAACCTGATACTCCCGTGTATTCTTGTGACTGCTCTAACAGTTCTGGCGTTCTACCTTCCTGCACATGCCTACGAGAAGTTAACCCTCTGTATAACGATCCTGTTGTCGCTGACAGTATTTCTGTTGATGGTTGCCGAGACGATGCCCCCTACATCAGAGGTTGTACCTCTTATTAGTAAGTTTTACATTTTCTACAATATTGAGCATAATAACTCACTTGTGTACTTAGCCTAATATACAGCATGTTTGTTTACAAATGTTAGTATAGAGAAAGTTGATACCACACTTAGAAAATCACACCTCATTACCCTGGAGCGAATCCAAGGACAGTGGAACAACAAATAGCCTACTACCAATGAAGACAGTATCTGCCTTAGACATCAGGCTGACATGCCCTTGATAAATTAATGTTAAATTGTCGCTCTATAAGAGGTTGTAAACTATCAACACCTCATACCCAAGAGTGAACCCAAGGGCAGTGGAACAACACATAGCCTACTGACCAATGAAGACGGTGAAACGTTTAAGGTGTGAAAAATGACATTAATCCCATCAAATACATTGATCTATACTAACATTAGTTTATAGAAGAATGGTAGCGTAATGAAATACAACTAACAGTCTTCTTGTTTTCTTTCAACAGGTCAGTATTTCTTGGTGACAATGATCATAGTCTTTCTGTCCACTCTAGTGTCGGTGATAGTTCTTCATGTACATCATCGAGGTTGTCATGGAAACAAGGCACCAGAGTGGCTATGTAGACTAGCCTTTGAGTATTTAGAGCCTGTCCTATGCCTGACACGTTGCTCCAAGGACGAGAAAGTACATCAAGATCCACCAAATGCAGTTGTTAATCACCTTGGTGAGGACGAACGACCTAACAACAGCAGTGGTAGCACCGAGATGATGGATGGCCTTGAACGTAAACAATTCAACAAACTTACCTCAAGTAAAAATCAGTTACACAGCCTTCTGGACACAGTCGGGGAATTACTGCTAGGAGTTGTCGATAAATATAACAAACAAAATGTTGAGATAAAAACAGAATCTGATTGGATACGTATTGGTTATGTCATCGACAGAATTGCATTGTGGGGTTTTAGTGTCATTACAGTTATAATAACTGTGGTTATATTCATGCCTGTGTTTTTATAAAAGTTATTTGTATTCGCAGGCCTTTATTTCTGAGAATTGCATGTGTGCTACAAATCGCTCTCCTCAACATATTCAGGTGTATTGTAGGTGTGCTGTTTGTATCTTGGTGTGTAGAAATTTACTAATTTGGGTCTGCTGTGAATGGCGCATCTCAAGGGCATTTTAGGGTGAGTGTTAGGTAAGTGATCGCTCTCCCTAACTTCAAAAGGTAAGACCTACATTCGGTCGTTGAGGGTGCCATACATCATTTCAATAGTTAATTAAAACAAAGAACAATTATAAGTGCTTTCACAGTTTCAACTTTGCATGTTACCAATGTCCATGCATGAAAAAAGGCCACAAAATTTTAAAGCATTTGATATCCTAGGATGAATAGGATTTTCTTTGGCGAGGTGTTTTGTGAGCTTTTTACTTACACATTGACATTAGTACCAAACATGTGCAGTTAGAACTCTGAAATGGCTTTAAAAAAATACTGTATATTATCTACAAACATTTAGAGTTGATAATGGGTGGTATTTATTTAGTTTTTGTTTTCAATTTTACACAAAAATATATTATATTGAATTTTAACTTTAAAAAGTTTAAAATATATCTTTGAAAGAAAACAATACATTATTTTTATAATGCTTAAATTGTATGTTGAATGTTTAATCTAATAAATAGAATATATATCTAGATTAAAATAGATAACAAAGAGCACATATTAATTAGTACTTTTACTTCGGAATGAGGAGCACTTTTGTGGAACAGATAATAATGGATCACATTTGAGTCAACATTTCCAGTATGGAAAAACATGACAATTAAATCTTCATTTGTTCAAATTCAGCCTCTTTGTTGTCAAATTACCAATATGATTAAAATGTCAACGTTTATATGCATTTTTTATACCACAGTGATTTAGGAAATTTTTGTCTATTTTGTTCCATAACATTGGTTATAGATTTCCGAATTTATAATTGACCCCTCATTTTAAGCTTACATGGAGTGTAATATGGTTTCAATATTAACTCTTTTTTTCAACTTGGTGGTTTTGGCATGACATGCCTCATTTATATAATTTTAAATGCAATACCTTCCCAATGATTGGTTAACGTTAATAATATATTTGGGGCAGGGTATGGCAAAACCAACTAGTTGTCGCATAAGAAGTTATTGAGAAATATAAAAAATACAAAGGAAATTTTTGTCTATTTTGTTCCATAACGTTGGTTATAGATTTCCGAATTTATAATTGACCCCTCATTTTAAGCTTACATAGAGTGTTGGTTTCAATATTAACTCTGTTTTTCAACTTGGTGGTTTTGGCATGACATGCCTCATTTAATTAATTTTATTTAATTATTTGTATATTTTAGCTTCATGTTAATCCAAGAAATGGTAAGAAATTAAAACTATCTTAAAATTAAAATTATCTTAGTGACGCTTTGTTGAGAGGCTGTTAACCGTTTCAGACTAATGACTAGGTTGGGTTTTCCATGAGTGACTAGCTATATGTGTTGCAGACTACTGTATTACCATTACTATTACTATTATTATTATTATTATTAATATAGTGCAAGGAATTGATCAAATTATAGTAATATATTTCCAAGCAATGATTAAATTTAAAAATATACTTTTAAAATTCATAACATATTCTATAATTTTCTAATAGTATTGCTTATTAATTTTTAGTGCAAAATAAATAATATCTCCTCAACCAATTATTGGTTAATAATTTTTTTAAAACAGTAGCATGAATTTTTCCACTTAGTACTTGGTCAAATGGCAGTGCAACATCTCTGTCCAATGATTGGTCACCGACTGTTTAATATTAGTATAACATCTCTTATCTGTGATTGGTTAACAGTGGTAGTGTGACAACCATTCCTGTCCAGTGATTGGTCAACAGTAATATAATATCTCTTATCTGTGATTGGTTAATAGTGGTAGTGTGAAAACCGTTCCTGTACAATGATTGGTCAACAGTAATATAACATCTCTTGTCTGTGATTGATTAATAGTGGTATATGTAACATCTCTGTCCAGTGATTGGTCAGACTTAGTGGATTCTTGAAGTAGGAGCCCACATATCACAGTTGTTTCCAAATGCAGCCTTCAGGTCATCAGTGGCCTCAATAAGTTTCTTGTTAAATTCCTATATGAAAGAATATATTTAGATTTTTTAAGACATTTTTAATGCAGGAGAGATAACCTACAGAATTAAATAGACAATATATATTTATTAACACAATTTTTGTAAAATATTGTCAGAAAGCAACAAGTAAAGAGAGCTATAGATCGAATTAAATGAATATCATTTAAGAATACAGAGCTATGAAGCCTAATAGTTTGATCTAAAGCCTGTTTTACACTAGCCGAATTTATTCGCGCGACACGAAATTTTTCTAGCACATGCATGCGCTGTTGAAATTTGTTGTCGAATGGATGATTCGCTGCATCGCCGTGGCGCTTCGCTTCTGAACGACGCAACGAAAAAGTGAGTTTGACCAGTTTCTACTCTGTCGCTGCGAGCCGTGTCGAAAAAACCCGCTGTCCAATCAAATCAAATTTTCACGTCATGAAAGTGGTCCCATTTGTCAAAGTCAAAATAGAGCAATAGGGTTTTGACAAGGAATTCATCAAATGATTTTTAATCAATGTATATTCTGGATTGCCGTTCCATATTTCTTTTCTTTACTTCTTTCTATCTATGAATTTTGTTTTAGAATTAAATAGTTACTAACAAATTAAATTTTTTTTTTTCATTATTATCTTTCAAACTATACTCTCCTATCACTCAAAGTCGAAGTTAGTTCGAACAACGGTACCATTCTATACGTCACCAAGGTGAGGCTTTCTTCATCAGTACTTCTATGAATGAATACGTCTTGTTGAGTGCATGAACGTAATTGTCCAGACCCAGTACCGCTCAATCCTTAACAGGATAGTTCGGGAACGTACCTTCATGTACAAAATAAGCGAGGCGAAAAATTTCGCGTCACGCGAAAAAGTTCACATAGTGTAAAACAGGCTTAAGGGTTTTGGCAAGGAATTCATCAAATCAGCTCAGTTGGTTAAACTGATCGTAATCACTGTGCTGTGCACTGAACCTTGACAAGTTGTTGGTAACCGATTCAATTAAATACATCATCATTGTCCTTCTGTTTTGACTGGAGGGTAAGAATATAATTTCATAGCGTATCATCATTTGCATGAGATGTTAAGCTGTTGGTTCAATTAAAACATTCCTCTTGTGAACATTAAAAAATGCAGAAAAAGAGATTGTTATCCAATCATCACCAGAAGGACTCCACTGAAAAGAGCAGGGATTGTCTCCTGATGTACTGCACAATCAGCACCAGAAGGATCTCACTAAAAATAGCAGGACGTTGTCTCCTGTATAGTCCCCAATCACCACAAGGATCCCACTGAAAAGAGCAAGGAATGGTCTCCGGTGTACTGCAAAATCACCACCACAAGGACCCCACTGGAAAGAGTAGGGGATTTTCTCCTGGTGTACTGTCCAATCACCACCAGAATTATCCACTGGAAGTAGGAGATTGTGTGCACTATCCTGTCTCCTGGTGTACTGCCCAATCACCACCAGAAGGACCCCACTGAAAAGAGCAGGGGATTGTTTTCAGGTGTACTGTCCAATCACCACCAGAAGGATACCATTGGATAGAGTAGGGGATTGTCTCCCGGTATACTGTCCAATAAGCCCTTTCACAGTTTCAACTGTGCATGTGCGTTACCAAGGTTGAGCCAGGTCAAGTAATACAAAGATGCAGAACCATGACTTGCGATTGGTTGGTTAGAAGATTGTATGCTTTGACCTTAGTCATGCACATGTTAAGTTGAAACTATGAAATGGCTTATTAGTACCAGAAGGACCCCACTGGAAGTAAGACCACTTTGGACTTTTGTGGGTTATCTTTAGTTTCTCACAAGTACTTAAATCATCATTTAAGATTGGCATTTAGCTCAGTTGGTTTAGTTGGTGGAAATCACTGTGCTGTATGCTGAACCGTGACTCGCTGGTCCATTGTTCGTTTCAACACCACGCCACTCTCCTTAGGTTTAGGCTGGAGGGTCGAAATACAAGTTACTAGTACACAGTCTTTCGGATGAGATGCTAAGCCGTTGGTCCCGTGTACAACATGGCTCATGTGCACGTTAAAAAACGCAGTGCACTCTTCGAAAAAGAGTAGAGGTTGTCTCCTGGTGTATTGCCCAATCACCACCAGAAAGACCCCACTAGAAATAAGTCCACTTCAGAGTTTCGTGGGTTACCTTGGTGTTCTACAACACCGAAAAAAATCAAAACAAATCATTCATTCATTATCAAAGTGGTAGGGAGTGAGCTTGTCGATGGTGTTAAAAAAATTAAAATGGATACCTGTGAAACTTGAACTAGTTTACAATTCTGCTCCATCTGCTCTGGTGAACTGCATCCTACTATCACTGATGCTACATTCTGTTGCTTTAGAAGCCAGGAGAGTGACGCCGACGCCATAGGAACACCCTCCGTTTCACATGCCTCCCGGATAGATTGGATGGCCTAACAAATACATAAAAAAATTCATCAAACGATTATGTAGTTATAAAATAAAAAGGGTTCTTTTGATAAACATCTTTGTTTGTGGTACATCGATCAATTTATTAAACACTTAGATGGTTAAATTCCTTTGAATACATAGCCCCAAAGTGCAGTTCCATGGAAGCAAACTCAATAGATAAACTAAACCAATCAAATCACAGCCCATTGCTACATCGAAAACAGCAGGGGTGGATCCAGGATCCACCGCGAAAGGGGGGAGGCGCACTTCCAGGTCCGGGTTGGGCGTGGTTACTAATTTATTCTGACGAGGAAAAAAAAGGTCATTTGCCCATTTTGGTGCCCTGGTACTATATGTTATGCGTGTTTTGGGTTTTTATGGTAAATTTTTGACCCGGCGCACCTAATATAAGGGGCGCAACTACGTTTTGGCGACGATAGTGTACGTGCGAAGTCTCATGCATTGGAGCCTATTTTTGACGTCTCACGCATAAATAACTTTTTCTCACGCATCAGCTGAATTCTCACTCATAAATAGTTGTTTCAATATAATTTCCTACACAAGAGGCAATTTAGATCAAAACGCGGTAAAAACGGCCCTAAAAACAGCGTTAATCTGGTCAAAAGCGGCTGAAAAACAGCTGAATGACCTTTTTTTTTGTTTGTCAGATAAAAATGGAAGAAGATGTGGCCTAGTAATGGGGCTGAAGGTTTGTCTCTTGCATTGGAGCCAAAAAGTAAACAATGGGCAATGGGGGGGGGGGGCATGCCACTTGACAACCACCCACCACCCAATATCATGGAAGTTCAAAGGTACAATCTGCAAAATTGCCTAGTACATTGTGCCACCGAACTAACAAATGAAAGTTTTGAATTTATCAATGTGCAGAAGTAAGTTTAATTCGTAATTCAAACACATTGATGAAAATAAAATATTAACATAATTGAATAATTAATGACAAAAATATGCTAAAAATATAAGAATTACAAAACAGCTGTCATCATTTTCAACTTATGTTGGTGCTGACGGTTGGTGACCATTTTTTTGTGGTACATCCAGGGGTATCAAACAATGGACAAAGTAGACTATCGGGTAAGAAAAGGCTTGGAGTTAAGGTTAGGGTTCAAATTGATGTTAACTACCCCCACTGTACTCCATTTTTTCAAAGTTTGCTACCCTATGTAGAGGGGATTGCAATATAAAACCGCAATCGTACTGGATTTATAAAGGAATATTTTACCAAGACAACTGGTAACATTTAAAATGGTTAAATTGGACC
Organism: Nesometra sesokonis; assembly: GCA_025631205.1. Classification (NCBI taxonomy): domain Eukaryota; kingdom Metazoa; phylum Echinodermata; class Crinoidea; order Comatulida; family Antedonidae; genus Nesometra; species Nesometra sesokonis. Next base: position 9,579 of record JAOTQE010109912.1, read on the forward strand.
ATTGTTGGCACTTGGATTGTTTTGCATGGCTAGTTTTACCACAAGCTATGGTCACATTTTTTTAAATAAACCATGTTACTCAAGGTCACAACTCACAAGAGCACCCAATTGACCAATTAAGGCCGTTCTGTAATAAGACTTGGGAAGATTACCCAAGTCGCGCTGTTCGCATTGGACTTTCTTGCTTGGTAAAACTAACCTGGTCAGTTTTCATGGGCAGGCGGGACTCGGTAAAAACTAACCACGCGTCCAGTCCGGTGTGATTGTGGCTTTACAGTGTTAAATTCATCTAGTGATTAATAGGCAGTTTACACGGTAGGATGGAAAGCTAGAGGAAGGCGCTCTGTGCTCGATGAGTGTGAAAATATAAACAAGCGTACGCATCGCGAAAGACTAATCCTACATTTTACCCTCGATAAAAATCACACTATTTGTACAGAAAGCTTTATTTTTGTTTTTCCACTTCTTTAAATTACAATTTTATAGCGTTATTTATGAATAATACCTATTTTGTAAATGTTTACAGTAGATGGGAAATACTATGTTTTGCAGTTGTCCTAAGAACAGGATGGGAGAATGACACATGTGAAGTGTGAGTTGGGGCTTAGCCTAAATATAGTCGACAACGACATTCTCGTCCTCCTGGTTAAACTCTGTAATAACAAATCTATGGGTACACCATGTATGTAGCTCTGAAAGGAACCATTGAGCTACTCGATGCTTCGATCAATATACTTCATTCTCAGAAGTGAGAGATTGCTCGATCTGACCACCCTCCCTCAGGAGTGATGACTATCGAAGTACAACAGTTCTTTCCAGAACTACACACTTGATGTACCGCAAGTGTTATATATTTATTGACATTTCACCACGCAAACCTTTAAACAGTATATTGGGTTCTTTTATTCATGTACCATAAAGAGTATTTTTTCAGTAGAATGCTGTCTAAAAACTGGTGGGTTTTGACAATTCTACACACACAGCATATTAAAGTGCTTGCTATGAATAGTATACTGACAACAGAGGGTGCTACACTGCTGACATCACTATAGGAATTATCCTTTTTGTGGTTGTAGCTGTGCATCTTTTATGCAGGTCAAGGCACAGGGGCGGATAGATCCAGCAAAAGGTGGAGGGGCGCCCTTTCCAAGGTCCGGGTGGGCATGGTTGCAAGTTTGATTTTGACAAGCAAAAAAAAAAACTTATTTGCCCTTTGTGCGTGTCCTGTACCCTGAGGCATGCATAAACCAACATAGAATATGTCACCACTCATAGTCCTGTACCATGACGAAAAGAATGAGGTCAACAAATGTGTAAATCTTCTCCACAAATTCACCACTCAAAATCCTGTACCACGATTAGCAAATCAAATTTGAAATTCCCAGAGCATAAATTTAAAACATTTCAAATAAATAATTTACATACTGAAGCAAATTTATTCAATCTCTGAGGGCCCGTTCGGGCGGGAATCGGAAAAAGAAACATAGGGTAAAAATCAGATTTTTATCCACAGGTGGTATGTCCGTTCGCGCAAAACTCTGAATACTGAAAACACCAGATGACTAGCAAAAAAGCTAATGATACAGGCGATGTTGATTCCAATCATTCTATTTGTTTTCCAAAAGCTGCACTACGAATCCGAGTAACTTCACTTTACACTCTTGTAAATGTGCTTACTGTACTGTACTAGATTTTATAAAATGGTAATTTTATATCAAATAGCGAGAGTCGGCACTGATCGCCGCAATTTTACTGGAGCAACTTTATGCACTATAGTCTCTAACAATCTTCATGCTCCAGATACCAAAGTTTTTAAGGTATTGAAATTAATTATTAATTTCAATACTAACATGAATACGAAAACACTGCACTACTCTCAATAAAAATAAAAAAATACTCCTTACCCGTATTCAACTATGTTCAAATCAAGTAAAGCATTGGTAAAGCGATTAAAAACAGATTAAGACATAAAAAATGTTCCCACTGCGAAAAATACCCAGTTAATTGCAGGGTTGGCTTATCAGGCTGTTTCGGTATTAAATCTACAGGCAGCCTGCAATTAACACCCATTCGGGCAAAACCAGGATTTTTTAAACCGGTAAATGACGGTGTAAAACACTAACAAAAACTCGCGCGAACGGGCCCTAATATAACAGAGAGATAAAACAGATTTCCTAATCAATAAAACAACAGGAAAGTGTAACAGATGATAAAACAGCCCTAGCAGACAAGTTTATCACCTTGAATATTTGAAAATAAATCATGTTTGTGGAATGTTAACACAGGTAAGAGTTTTAAAAACTTCTATTTTCCTCAACAAAACAACAGGGGGTATAACAGATGATAGAACAGCCCTAGCAGACAATGTTAATCACCTTGAATATTTGAAAATAAATCCAGTTTGTGGAATATTAAAACAGGTAAGAGTTTTTAAAGACATTTTTAATCAACTAAACAGAGAGGTAAAACCCAGGGCCATAGTCAGATTTGAAAAACAGACGAGGCGGGTCACATAGAATTCCAGGGACTGGAACCCTCTGTCGGAGGTCAGAGGGCGAGTCCCCTTTAAAAAGCCAAATTAAAAAAAATTTCATGCTGGCTACGGCACTGAAACAGATGATAGAACTGACTTGGCAGACAATATTTATCACCTTGAACGTTTGGTAATCAAATCATTTAGTGGAATATAACACATAACACAGTTTTTTCTAATCAACAAAACAGGGAGGTGAAACAAATGATAGAACAGCCTTAGCTGACAATATATCAGCTTGAATGTTTGGTAAAACAAAATCAAAGTGGAATATTACACAGGTGAGATTTTCTTACAAACTATTTTTCTAATAAACAAAATATGGAGGTGAAACAAATGATAGAACAGCCTTAGAAGACAATATTAATCACCTTGAATGTTTGTTCCTCAGCACCATCTTGCCCATGCTTTGATAAAGCTGTGCTGTCTTTGCCAAAATGTCTTGTACGTCTCCTCCCTTCTGGTACATCTTCTGGTTTGTAGAATTTTCCGGTTAGAAGTCCCTGCTGCAGCGGTGAATACGCCAACACACTCATGTTGTTTTCCACACAGGCAGGGATGATGTCACACTCGATGGGTCGAAACAGCAGGTTGTAAGCCAACTGAAATTGGACACAAGACAATAATAAGTGATATTATATAGCGCTTATTACCAAGGCCTCTAAGCACTTTACAATTAATAATAATAGTAGTAATAATATGTGACATTTATATAGCGCTTATTGCCAATGCCTCTAAGCGCTTCACAATTATTACCCCCAGTCATTGAAACAAACACCTATGGAAAACAATCCATTCAATAATGGCATTTGTACCTCCCAGGTACCCACTTATACTCCTGGGTGGAGAGAGACAACGTGGATAAAGTGTCTTGCCTAGAAACACAAACAGTTGACCAGAGTGAGTCTCGACAAAACCAACCTCGTGATTGGAAGCCCGAAACGCCACTGCTGCGGCAACTGCTTCCAATAATTGTAATTATTACCCCCAGACATTGGAACAAACACCTATGGAACACAATCCATTCCACAATGTTCCTGTGGGATTATGAAAATTGGTGTTTACTTGTTCATTAAGTAAAATTCTGGCTTCTGTATTTTTTAGACGCGGAAAGCGTCTCTATAAACAGCTTTTCAAAAATGTCTGTCTGTCTGTCTGTCTGTCGGTCTTGTC
>JAOTQE010109923.1:0-13284 GCA_025631205.1 Nesometra sesokonis
GGCCAACTCGTCGGGGGACCCGTGCCCCCTGTCGGGGGAATTGCCCTGCTGTCGGGGAAATCCTGGCGCCGCCACTGATGAGTAGGCTACCATATTCAAAATAGGGCAAAATCGGACCACCGGAAGAGGTCTAAATTGCATAATTAAAAATGGCCGCCATTTTATGTGAACACACCAGATCTCAGCAACCATTGGTCATAGAGAGTTGATTTTTTGTGCCATAGTGTTCAAAATATACATATTCCTATTTACTGCAATGGAAAAGTTTTACCACATATTACCGAAAGTAGGATTTTATGACAATTTGACCTTTGACCTGGATTTATGAAATCTCAATAACGACTAGTCGTAGAGCAACAAAATTGGTGTCAAATTGTACAGAAAATACATATTTATATTTACCGTAATAAAAATATTTGCTCGAAAATGACCGGAAGGGGTCTAAATTGCATAATCAAAAATGGCGGGCATTTTTATAAGAACACTACAGATATCGGCAACCGCTAGTCATAGCGAGTTGATTCTTGTGCTATGGTTTTCAGAATATGCATATTCCTATTTACTCTAGTGGAAAACTTTGATTAAATATTACCGGAAGTACAATTTCAGACATTTTGACCTTTGACCTGGTTTTATGACATTTCAATAACGACTAGTCGTACAAGGTTGGTATTAGTGTCAATTTGTTCAGAATATACATATTTATATTTACTAAAATAGAAAATTTTGTCTGATAAACTGAAGAGTCTAATTTGAATAGGTGGTAATTTTGTACGAACACTAAAGATCTCGGTAACTGCTGATCATAGAGTCCATACTTGCTTCATAATAAAAAAAATGTGAAAAAATACGCACGTATTATTTTACTCTAGTGGAAGCTTTTGACCAAATATACCCTGAAGTACAATTTCTGACATTTTGACCTTTGACCTGGTTTTAAGATATCCAATAGGCCTAATGAGTAGACCTAGAGATTTGATATTGGTGTCAAATTGTACAGAAAATTTACCATGCCCAACACACCTTAGAATGACTTACTGATACATTGTTGAAAAACAAAATGGGAAAGAATAAAATCTCAGTGCCCCGTCAAAAAGTTTACAAAATCCGAAATAGCCACCATTTCAGGCGCGAATACAAAGGGAAGCACCCGACCCAGCCCTCCACACACTTTTTTGACTTGGAAGAATATTATTTGTTATAACTTAAAAACTCATTGCTTGCAATAAATTATCTGAGAAAATTGCCTCTCAGATATCCAGTGAACGGATTTTGTTTGAAAATTGACCTGGGGAGGACCCTAGACTAATAGAAAAAATGTCTCAACATGTTTTCTTGGCAATCTGTATTGTCTGTACAGTTTGAATCTGCATTTAAATCTGCATTCTGTGCCCATCGCCATTGGTTTTTCTTGTGTGCCTCTTTGGTCCTTACCATAATGTATCGTCATGTTGCTAGCGAAAATTCAAAGAGACCAGTTACACACCCGTTTTGGTTATCACAAAACAGAATGTTACTTATAGACACTGGATTTCTCACTGGTGGATCGTTTCGACTGTGGATTATGAACTCTGCAATGCCATTTAGTACAAGAGTGATATGTAGAACGCCATCTTCAGTTGGTAGGGAGAAGTATGACTAGACTCTGAGAAGACCGCTAAGAAAGACTGCCAAGTTATCTTCACACATCTGTTTTAACCATTCGTTGCGCATTAAGTCTTGGTTCAAAACGGTGATTCGGTTTAAATCGTAAAAGACGATTAAGAGGCACCCATTGCGTCCTTTCTGATTTTTAGATCAGATTATATTAACGACAAACCTCACTCCACTAAAACTTCTTCATCCACTGGTGGCGCATTTCATTAAACACTTAAAATAATAATATACAGACTTGGAGCAAGTCTATGGCGCATTAGGCAATCTCAAATGAGTGCGAAACATAACAACTAAATAAATAACTTCCCGTGAATATGTATGGTATGATTCTCTCAACTATTTCTGCTCATTCTCGTCCATTCTTTATCTGTTGCTTGTCATAGATTTTAATTGCACCAGCTTGTCAAACAACAGGTCACGTTCACAGTAAAACTTGGTGGTTGGAAAATTCATGAGATTTTCAGGTTTAATCAAATAAAAAGTGACAGAATTTCACTGATGCATGATGTATCTCATTAGAGTAATTAATACTATCTTATTTACGAAATGGTTTTGTCGAAAATATTAGTTTTGAATAAATAATGTTGAATATTTTGCAGATATGGGTTAATACTGTACCCAAATTAATGTTCAATTTATATAACTATAATGTTGCGTTTCTGTTAAGATCAGGCTATAGATACCCTCATAAGACCCAAATCTCAATTTTGAAAAAAGCTGAGATACTTTTCGTAAATCAGGGCAGAATAGATCCTGAATGATGGTCCCAATATGAAAGCTCATTATTATAAGAGGAACCTAAAATTAAACATTTGTCAGACCTCCTTACATAAAGAAATCACATTCCAAATACTGTACCACATATATTAGGTGTACATCTCCATTAAAATGTTTGTCAAGTCTTATCACAATAGATAATAGTTTCCACTTGATCGCTTAGCTGTCATCAGCACAATCCTATACTTTATAAACTGCTAATGTGGTAAGCCATTGAGGTGGCCCTTTGAAAAAAATAACTCTTGTTAACATGGTAGATAATGGTAGTGACAAGGTAGATAAAGGTAGTTAACAGGGTTAACCCTATAAAAAGTACCATATCAAGGGACTCTACCAAGGATATGGTCAGCAATGCTCTGCAAGTATACTTAAGAAATACAACCATATGGCATTAATAACATCAACAGGCAGGGTAATCATATACTATCTTACTAGTGAGTTCTCTGTGTTGCTAGGTAGATCTCCCTAGTAATTTAACATGGTAGATCTACCTAGTCAGAGGGGTTAATTCAAAATTAGAGTAAACACAGGTAAAAATTAGCAAACTCTCTAATTGGAATGTACACCTAATGAACTACTGTACTCAAGAATACAATTTGAGTTTTTTTTACTTGAAGAATGATTCTTAACTTTTATTATTTAGGTTGTTTGTTGTCATACACATTTTTGTTATTTTAATGGTTAAATTTAAGACTCAATACACACACACTACCATTGCATACCTTTTATGTTTTATCACTTGTGGGCCATCAAAACAAAACTTAAGAAAATCAAAGAAAATTACGCGGCCATAATATTTGAAACATGTTTTGTTTATTAAACGAAAAAAATAATAAAAAAATTGACAAAACTCATAATAAATTTAAACTATAGTACCATTACAGAGTATTTTAACGGGTTTATTGATAAGTATTACACTGTAATTTTAATATTACATTCCATAATGGGGTTTTTGATGGATGGTACTTTAGAAAAAAATAAATAAAATATTTTCGCATCCATCAAGAAAGTCATTGATTATAAATCTAGTTTAAACTGGTAAAAACAGTTCTTATCTTTGCAAAATCAAGATATAGTGATAATAAATGGCAATAGCCTATTTTATGGTATTTATGCAAAATATAGGTTACCTTAACCTACATATTTGTGAGGTCTCACCACAAAATGAGTCTCATGGTAGGAAAATCTAAAATTGAGTTATTGGTACCTTCTAATATACATAATGCAAGCTGTAATTTACACTTTAAATGATATTCATTGGATAAGTATGTCCAAAGATATGGGCATTTGAAGTTTTCATGTATGGAAACATGGTTTTGAGAAAATTGCCCATAATGCAATTGAAAAATAAACAATTAAAAGACTATAAATCTCAGAAAATCTCCATAAAAGACACTTTCCTGCATAAAAACTAACATAAATGTATATTATATTGAAATACAAGTACGATAGTACTTATAATTTATTAAAACTAAATTTCTCAAAAAGTTGACTTCAGATCTATTTTTGTGATTACAGTATCTCAATTTTATCTCACCTACGATGCGACTCATTTTGTGGTGAGACCTCACATTTTTCTTGTTAAAAAGAAATACCCAACAACTACCACTACTGATAAATAGAGGTAACATCATTTTAACAGCTTTCCATTTTCGCCCTCAACTTTAGTGTTGGCTTTTGGCAATACTGGCTTACTTGCCAGCATAAAAACAGCACAATGTCGACGGCTGCAATTCTCGACACCAGCCAACTTCTTATGGCCCAATGATTTAGGCATTTACAAGGTATAAATTTAAAGATGAGTTAGCTAACATCGGTACTAAGGCGGATTCAGTATTGCATGCTGTGAGATTCAATAGGGTTAATATATTTGCATAAAGCGTTTAATGATTATTAACCCGTAAGTATTAGCCTTATCAGCTTTTTTATTAATTCACAATTTCAGTGCGTCACATTATTTGTGAGGTCTCACCATAAAATGAGTCTCATGGTAGTAAAATTGAAAACCGAGTTATTGGTACCTTCTAATAGAACACAGTATAATCTATAATTAATCTACACTTTAAATGACATTCATTGTATAAGTAGATCCACTGATATGAACATTTGAAATTTTCAAATATATAAACACGGTTTTGAGAAAATCCCCCATAAAGTAATCAAAAAATTTATTAAAAGACTAGACTATAAATTTCAGAAGGATCTGCAGAAGGGCATTACAATAGTGCTCATAATTGATTAAAACAAAATTTCTCAAAAATTTGACGTCAGACCCATTTTGGTGATTATCTCAATTTGATTTCACCTACGATGAAACTCATTTTGTAGTCAGACCTTACATTTAAGAATTGATAATGCTGCTTAAACAACCTTCTTTTTATACTAAAAGCAGCTTACAAGATGTATGGAATTTTCATTTTATAATAGTCGTTCATTTAAGATTAACTCAACTGTTTTTTTTATAATTCTTCCTTCTATTGAAGCTTGTCTAAAAAACAACAGGAAGACAAACATCTGTTAAGTTGTAACCATCATGGACTAAGCAGGGCACAGAATATAGTAACAGAGTAACAGTGCTTCAAAGTGAAGCATTTCAACACTAAAACATAAAATAAAGTAATTCAACATTACTCAACATGTACTAGAATTTAAAGGTTAAAATTAAGCACCTTATAAACGTTGCATAGATATGATTCTGGTTAACAGATATTGGGCCTACTTCAGCAACAATGACCTACAAGTCAATACACTCAGACCCACAAAACGCACACACCCACAAAGAATGAAAGAGCTCTCATGCGGGATCCTTATTCTACACCTATATGGTAAATATAGGAAAATGGTAAATACAGAGATGGTAGAAAGTTGAAAATAGTACATGCATTTGATACTGGTAAGGCAAATTCATACAATCACTAAAAAAAAAAACTCGGTCACTCAATGAACACAGTCACACTCAACCAGTGGTACCAAAAGTTGGGCAAGTAGTACAAGAGAAAGGTACCACAGAAGGGTAAGCTATACCAGCATGTGACCAAGTGGTACCAATAGTTAGGCGGACTTAACACTTTGAAAAATGGTACCAACAGTTAAACAATACCACTTAACCCAACAGCTCGAGAATGGTACAAACATGTGGACAAGCAGTACCATAAATGGGTGAGCAATACCAGCATTTTACCAAGTGGTACCAACAGTTGGGCTAGATATAACAGTTTGACAAATGGTACCAACAGTTGGAAAATATCATGTGACTAACAGTTGGAGAATGGTACAAACATCTGGACAAGCAGCATCATATATGGGTGAGCAATAACGGCAAATAACCAAGTGGTACCAACAGTTAAACTAGATTTAATGGTTTGAAAAATGGTACCAGCAGTTGAAAAATACCACTTGTCCAACAGCTGGAAAATGGGTACAAATATCTGGACAAGCAGTACTATACATGAGTGAGCAATACCAGCACATAACCAAGTTGTACCAACAGTTAAGCTAGACTTAACAGTTTGATATGTCAACAGTTGTACAAGTGGTACCAAAAGAACTGTTGGCTCAACCTGTCAAACTGCCGAACAAGTGGTACCAACAGTTATAAAATGGTACAAACATTTGGACAAACAGTAACAGAGATGGGTGAGCAATACAAGAAAATAACCAAGGGGTACCAGCAGTTAGGCTAGACTTACAGTTTGACTAATCCACAGTAGTACAAGTGCTAACATTAGCTGGACAAGAGGTAACAGCAGTTGGACAAGTGGTACCAAATATTGTTGGACAAACTGTCAAAATGTTTGACAAAATGTACCGAAAGTACTATTGGTACCACCTGTTAAACAGTTGACAATGGTATCAACAGTTGGACAATGGTACAAACATCTGTACAAGAGGTACCTAAGATGGGTGAGCAAAATCACCACATGTCCAAGTGCTATCAACAGGCCAACATTTGGCAAAAGTAGTATCAACAGTTCGATAAGTAGTAGCAACACTTTCAACTAATTGTACCAGTTTAGATACACAATAACCTAACAAAAGTAATTCTTCAGAGATGCACAACAGTATCTAAAATAGGTTACTGGAATTTTTTCATTAATCAATTAAATTATTTTAATAAATGCCATAATTTTAAATGACATAATTTTAACTTTATTCAAAATTCGTCAATAATTTTAACTATTTTTCAATTCTGTTGTATTTTAACAAGAAATCAGGGGTTTTTTTAATCAAGATATTAAATTCCTTTGCTTTGGTCAATTTTGATTAAAAAAATAAATTATAAATAGGGCTGAAGACTACCAGATGTAGATACTGTATATGCTCATATATATTTGGGATTTTAGTTATTCAATATTTAGAAATATTTTTATGTACAGTATAATCAGCAAAATTGTGTAATTCAAATTACACAAACGTTACTGTTATTTAAATTTGATGCTTGAATCTGTTGTAATAAAGATATACAAAATTTAAACTCCCTAACCAAGTTACAATTAAATTGGAATGACATCATTATTCGAAAATGAAAGAATAATTTCTATTCTGTTTTTAAAAAATAAATCTAAAATTTCATAAATTAATACTTGTATTCCATTGATTCCTGAATACTGATAACAAAAAGAAATTAATAATAATGGATAAAACCAACATTAAAAACATGATTATTACTTTAAAATGATAATAGATTTCATAACTATTTATGGAATAACTAAACTTTTTTTGTGAAACCCACTAAAACTTAAATTGTGGTGGCAATGTTTAAGATTACACTTCATACCACCAAATTGTTTGGTTTTCACCACAACGTTCATATTACTGAACCACCAACATTTAAGTATTTTAACCACTTTTAGGGCTCAATCAAGTTCTTTCACTGAGCCTAATTTCAATCTGCCAACCATAAACTTTCTGAATAACCTCTATATAAACACTTTTTCACCCACCCTTATGTTTGCTATCCATCATTAGCATAAACAACATGGTTTTGAGACCTGCTTGCACCTGTTTAAAGTGGTGGAACAAGTCTTCGGGACTATAAACTATTGGTAAACTATAGGCCCAGTGTACACAAATAACTCGGTACTAAATTAATAGGAGTTAGCCAGTATGGACCATACAGCCCACGTTGTTGTTGTGGACAGATTAATGTAGCGCTGTTTTACTGCAAAAGATATGAAACCAAAGCACTGCGAGCACTATTGTAGATGATAAGTGCGCTATAAAATTTTTATAATTATTAATGTTATGATTCTTCTTATGATATTCGTTAGCTACATCCCTGTGACTTCTGTGATACAGTGACCAGGGTACATCCCTGTGACTTCTGTGATGCAGTGTACCATGGTTTAACAAAACCAAGATAATAACCATAATGGTAATGACAACACCAACTTGTAACGGTTTTCACCACTACCAAACCATTTGTGAGGTCTCACCACAAAATGAATCACATCTTACTGGTACCTTATAACAGAGCATAACATAAGCTATAATCTACACTTTAAATGACATTCACTAGATAAGTACAATAGATTCAAAGATATGAGCAGTTGAAGTTTTCATGTGTGGAAACACCGAGAAAATCGCCAATAAAGCAATCGAAAAATAAACAATTAAAAGACTATAAATCTCAAAAAATCTGCATAAAGGATACTTTCCTTGATAAAAACTAATTAAATAAAAGTACCATAGTACTCATAATTGATTAAAACTAAATTTCTGAAAACTTTGACTTCAGACCTATTTTGGAGGTTATCTCCATTTGATCTCACCTACGATGGGACTCATTTTGTGGTGAGACCTCACATTTTATTGCAACAATACAGTAAGTGACAAGCTCGGTTAAGTTTTTTGCTGGAAGCTGTCAGCTGACCATGCATGTTATCACGCCTCTGTCACATCTCTACACCCGTGCCGCATTGACAGACTCGGCCAGTTTTCTTGAATAGTTTGCAGACTTAACAATCACACAAATTTTTCTGCTTTGCCAATGAGTATTTGATTCCGATGTTTCTCGCTTCAACTTCAATCATCAACTGTTTGGATCTCACCCATGTTGATTCTATCGGCAGGATTTACGCTGAATCCAAGAATGCTTGGATCCAATGTTTGGAAGCGCTTCTTCTTCTTGCCACCGGCAGATTTCCTCATGGAATCAGATTCCCAGTCTCCGTAAGATGAGCTGTTAACATGGCTAGATTTTCCTTGAACGATCCATGGAGTTTCCTGAATAATTATTTACAACAACAATCCATTATTAAACAATTTAGCTTCAGAATCGAGGACATAGAATATCTTACAAGTCAATATATTAGTTATAACATTAATACTTCGAAAGAGGTTTCCCGAACAATAAACGAACGGTACTGGGTCTGGACAATAGCATTCCAGCTCCACGACAAGACATTCTATTCGTAAAAGTACTAATGAAGAAAGTCTATGTAATGGTGGCAATAGAGTTTCACAGAGACCAGACTAAACTTCAACTTGAGTGGATACACAGATTGAAAAATGTTAAAGATAGTGGAACAATGTATACTCTATTATTAATCGTTATTAAAATCTGTAACCGTTAAGGATTTTATTTATGATTGATAGTGATTGTAGTTAAATCTAGTAGTGTTAAATATTAAGCCTAGATTATTATAATATTATCATTATAGAATTCAAAACTAAAAATAAAGTAAACGATAGATAGAAGTAAAGAAAAAAAAATGGAATGGCAATCCAGAATATACAGTGAGTAAAAATCATTGTACGTTTATCCTCAGGGGTCATTTGTTTTTATTTTTACTATTTAGTGGGACTTATAATTATTACCCAATTACTATACTGAGTCTTGTATAAGCCTACTCAACATTTTAATTGTTTTATAAATAAATGAAGTTTTACACAAATTCGAAAACCTGAATAAAGCTGCAAGAAATAAAATGATTAAGGTTAGTTGGTTTATATACCAATTTTTTATACCTTTAGGGGAGACTTTTTTATACCTTGTTTTATGACACCTTTGACATTGAGAATTAGGATTTGAATTTTTTTTTAAATTTCATTTTTTGCCTGTTACTGCATAACCTTCCGACAGAAATAATTCTAAATTTCGAATAAAAATTTTATAAATATATTTATTCTAATCTCCAATTCATTTGCATTCTGCTAAAAATGCAAATTTTATGTTAAACAATCATTGTTTATGATATGTTTCTAAACAAAAATTAAATCTTTATTTTATTATATATTCCACCTTGTTGATATGACATGATAAGTAAAATTAAAATTATATTTTATTTATTTGCACTCTTCTTTTAGATTTTCCAAAAAAAGTTAGTAAAACAAAAAGCAAGTTTCACTTTAAATGTAATATTATATGCATGGTGAAACATTTTTTGCAACATGTTTCATAAACTTTTTTGAGAAAATTGGCTAAAAGGAGGTCGGAATAAAAATAAAATATAATTTTCCAATTAGCAAATTGTATATACATCTGTAGACGTTAAAACAGAGATTTTTTTTTTTAATGATATATTATGACTATTAAAACAATATTAAATTTTCTGGAAAAAAATATTTATCCATCGAAGGGTGTTTTTTTTAATTTTATTCAAACTTTTGAATCATCTTTGTCGGAGGGTTCGCTAACAGGCTAAAAATGAAAATTTATTTTTATTACAAATTCTAGTTCTGTGTTGGACATTTTCAAAACAAGGTATATAAAAAGGTCTTGTAAAAAAAAGGATAAATTTACAATGTGTATATAACAGCAACTTACCATTTGTCTCATTTTCTGGCGGCGATCAATGAACTGACGTGCAAAATCTGCCGTTTCTCGTGTTTCTCCAAGATAAACTTTAACATAATCGTGAAGTTCATATGGCGATTCCACATCTTGCAAAAAAGCTATGAAAGTAGGTACTGTATACAAAAAGATAAAAAAACAAAAGGACATTAGAAATTTGATGTTTAGGAATTCTATTCTGCCCTCAACAATATGGGAAAACAATAGAATGTTCTAGACGCAGGGAGCACTCTTTATTAAATGTATAAGAGCGTCGATTTGAGTTGAAAGGTGGAGGGGACAAAGACAAGAAGCTGCAGTGGTGGTGCCAACGAGGAGGATCTGGGTGGGCGTGGTTTCAGGTTTGGTTTTGACAAGCAAAAAAAAACCTTATTTCTCCATTTAAATATCTATTTACAAAATTTTTTTTTATTGATAAAAAGATGAAAGGCTTACCGCTTTTTTCAACTTTTACATTTGTTTCATACAATTACAAAAAGTTGGGGTACATTTGATATCATGTCCCCCCCACATTGAAAAGTGGGGGAGGGAAACATGTCCCCCACAAATCGGCGCCATGGTATATTAAATGTGTTTTATTGTAAAATCTTGGAAAGTTTAATTTAATTTAGACATGTCATTTGTTACTTAATAATTCGCTTCAAAAATCAAAATTTCATGATTTACTATACTGAGTATTTGGGATCTGATGACAATAACATATCTGTATCTGTAAAATTCCCATCTTGCAAATACAAACTCCACAGCAATTTGCCAGTACCCATATTAAAGTTGGGTAGACTGGTGCAATGTGGGTGAAGTACATTACCCAGATGCACAAGCGACTGGTGTGATAAGTCTTTAACTCCCGACCTCTCAAATGGGATTCTGAACTTCAACCGCTGTGCCAACTGCTTCCACTTAAAACTCACTTAACCAGCTACAAATCCGCATTAGCTGTTTATTTAGTTTCGTAAAATCCTGATTCACCACCAAAGCCAAAATTATATTTGTGGCAAAGGGCCACAGGTTTTTAAAATAATGTATGCAAGATTTAAATGTGTCTTACTACCTACCTGGTGAAAGCATTTGGCACAGTGGTAGAGTTTCAGAATCCCAATCGAGAGATAGGGACATTGAGATTCACCCATGCCAGTTGATTGTGCATCTGGGCAATGCACTTTACTCACATTGTTTCAGTCTACCAAGCCATATAGTGAGTACTGACAAATTGCTGGGAAGCAACCTGTGATGGACTAACATCACATCCATGGGTTGGATTGGCCTAATCCATTTTCATCCACTTCACGCTAAACAGAAAATAAGCTCCAGCCCTGTGATAATTTTGCTCTGAAGAGGATTTACTTTGTGACTTACTATCTACTGAAGTTGCCATTCCTCTTAGAGTCATCTCACACCACGTGGTGAACTCATCACTGACCATGTTACTCTGGAAAAGTCTCTTAACATTTTCCTGTAACATTCAAAATATCAAAATATTTTAATTATCAATCAAGGAAAGTGCAACCAAAACACAAACATAAATGTGAGGTGTCGTGACAAAATGAGTCGTGTTGTACAACAGGCCATTTTGAGATATTCACAGAAATTGACAGAAAGTCTTAGTTTCACAAAAATGAGATTGTTGTTGTTTTGTTAAGTTTAGTAAAGTAGATTTTCTCCAAAGTGTGTTTTCATACACCTATGTTTTAAAATGATTTTTCTCTGGTTATACTGAAGCTATGAGCCTCATTTAAAAACTAATTTAAAGCTTATAATCTCCTCTATCCAAATATAAGAATAACTCGATTTTGGTTTTCTGTACAACATGACTCATTTTGTGGTGACACCTCACAAATGAAATATCACAAGTTTGTTTGAGAAATTATACAGAGATGCAATAGTGTTTGTTACCGAGATCCTTATGACAAAATAGCATTATCAAATATGACAAATAGGTGATTAAATATTTATTTTTAACGTTTCTCGTCTCATAATTCCTAATTTACTCTGCATAGGTTTCATATAGTAAAGATACATGGTGTACATCAACATTTAATTATATACAATAGTAAAAACAAAAAGAGTACAGGGGAAGATTCAGAGGGGGCCGGGCTGGCTCTGGCCCCCCCCCCCCTACAGAAAGTAAACTATGTCAATATTAATATTGTCTATAAAACAAGAATTAATCTCTTAAGGCCCTTGCGGCCAATTCCGGATATCTAAACACCAAAATTTCCGAGGAGCGTGCTCAGGACCCCACTAAAACTTTGGCTCTACACTACCCCGCCCCCACCGCCCCTTTTCAAAAGTCTGGATCTGACCCTGGAGTATACATTGTACATACAAATTTGAGGGTGTCTTACGGTCTATGGGATATCTATTGATGAATAGAGTAGGAATCATTTGACCTGTATTTAAGTCACTGATTTCTCACCTACTAGAGGTAATTACTATTACATTTTGGTTAATAATTTTAGTACAGGTGTATAAATTGGTTGCAGTTCTAGGATGAATTTTCATTCCTAATGATGACATAATAAATGTCGAAATATTGAATCCCAAGACAATGGCATGCATTTCAAAACATGGAATATACATTATACTTAGTGGTGGGCTATAAAAAGTTGATGTTTCAAAATCCTTAGGGTCCCTGCTTGTTTGGAGCAGCCTATTGTACTGAGCATTTTGACACCTTTTATAAAAAAATTGGTTGAAAATGAGATGGAGTCGGGCAAAAACGTGAATTGGGGGGCGTGGCATCCCAAAGCTACTAATTGCGTATTAAAATCTACTAAAAAGATCATAAATTCATGATTCAAAGGTGTATAAAGATGATTTTTGTGTCTAGATATATGTTTTTGAGGTCAAGAAACTGATTGCAAATGTCAGAAACCCTTAATATACTATAGAAAGAATTGCATTTCTCAAATTGTGTTGTTTTTAGTGCTTGTAGAACACCTACAGAAATCTTGTGGTGCTGTTGTGAAAGCAGACGAGTATGTCCATGTGCTTCTCCATAAGTGCGAATCATGTGGTAGACCAGTCATTAATTACTGGAGATATATATACTGTTA
>JAOTQE010109934.1:0-13283 GCA_025631205.1 Nesometra sesokonis
AAAACAGATTATTATTATCTGATTGTGTACTACATCCTGTATAAATATGTTATTATTATTATTATTATTATTATTATACAGTTCCAAGAATATGCGATAATTAATTATTTTTGGGTGGGGTAATATGAATAGCCATAAGTGCAGTTTTTAAACCAATTTTGTTTAAGTTGGTGTCATTCCAATACGTTTTTAATTGCCTATATTGATATAAAGTTCATAAAAGTGGGATCATTAATTTTCTCATAAAATTTCAAAGGTCACATTTCTAAGAACAGATAAATTTTAGTTTGGACCGTATGGGTAATATAAATAGCATAAGCGCATTTATATGTAATACATTTCTTTACTTGTTTGATATTCCAAAGATTGTTTGGTTGTGATGATAATAAAGCTCACAACAATCGGACCACTAAGTACATCATAAAAGATGACATTGTCTAAAAAGATGACAATTTTGAGTTTTTTAGGTTAGTCCTACTTGGTTAATTCAAAATGTTCGTAAATTAGGCATCTATTGTTAAAAATGTTTTTTAATTTAATGGTCATAAAAACATGGACATGATCACTGTAGAATTAAGTCAATATGCATTTTAAATTGCAGACAAAAATAATGTTTTATAATAACTATTTTGAATTTATATAAATTAGACATGAAAATGCAACACAATTTTATCAATACCGTTACTAAAGTGTCCCTTTATCCTATAAACATGGGTATAGACACCAGAATGAAGTCTTTACGAGGTACTATCCCAAGAGGCCTGTATATGCAAAAGTATATTTAATGGCGGCCATTTTGAATTTATGCTACTTAGACATGGAAACGCAACACAACATTATCAAAACCTTTACTAATGTGTTCCTTGACCTTATAAATATGGGTATAGACACCAAGATTAAGTCTCTATGAGTTTCCTATCCCGAGATATATGCAGAAGTATATTTAATGGCGGCCATTTTAAATTTATGCTAAATAGACATGAAAACGCAACACAACATTATCAAAACCTTTACTAATGTGTTCTTTGACCCTATAAATATGGGTATAGACACCAAGATTAAGTCTCTATGAGTTTCCTATCCCGGGATATATGCAAAAGTATATTGGATGGCGGTCATTTTGAATTTAGGCACTGTTCCACTCCTCCGATTTTGGTAAACTTTTGATATGTTTTTTTCATATTTTGACTGGACTATACACAAATGATAGATAGTAGCACTAAATCACCATTTGAAGCTACGGCGATGACAGGTGATACCACTCAATAACCATTTTGGACTAAACCTGGCAGTTGGTAGCTAGTACCACTCAATCCGTACTCAATTTCTGGAGCTACAAAAATGACAACTACAATTGAACTCGTCACTTTGACGAGTTAGCTGATCCGCAGTTAGCTTTTAGTTAATTTCACGTTTACACTATAATGACGTGGTCAAAATGCAAAGTGAATAGAAAACAGTTGTACTTTCTAGAAAGAGAATTGTTTCTGCCTTAACATAATAAAATTTAAATGAAATTCGACGAATATTAAAGGGGGTATGCTGAAAATTAATATGATCAAATACTATTACATTTTTACTATGTTAAATTAAAATGCAAATATGGCGACGTCATAATGACATATTTACATTTGCCATACATGTAATCATATCCACGATTAATATTCTTTCAGAATATCTTAACCATAAAAAATTTAAACTTAAACCAAAGTGCCGAATTTTGGCTGCAAAGATTATCGATTTATAATAAAAAATTATTTTTTCGTTAACCAAAATTTAATGCTCGCGTACACGCGCACAGTTTTGCACACCTGGATGTTAAGAAACTAAAATGTGCACATGGACTTGAAGTTTCTTCTTTCTAATTATGATTGACAAATGACAATTTGTTATGAAGATATGTTTGATTAGGTAATAGGGTACAAGAAAAACTTGTGCGCGTAGATGACGTCACAATTTAACCATTTTAGCGTAGCCAAATTTAAACTGAAAAAGTGGTAAACAAAGAGACATATCTAAACTCTAAAATATCAAAATTTTGAAGAAAATTGACGGCCGATTACCGAGATAACCTCACCTAACTATAGTAAATATTAAGGAAATAGTTACAAGTCACGAAATTTAAAAGTATATGACGAATTGGTGACGTCACAAGTTACTGGAAACCTCGATGGCTAATGATTTCCTATCTACAGGTCATGGGCTCCCAGAATGTGCAATAAAATTTGGGGGTAACGGGCCATTCTGAGGAGCTATAAGTGATTAAAGATATGCATATTTTTAACATAATTGCTCTGTTTTTTGTCAAAAACGCGCACATTGGCGCGCAAGTTTAATGCGCCCGTAGGACCTTTTTATTGTTCCAAAATTGACTGAAATTAATGTAGATGTGTCAATACAATGTCAAGAACTCACAATAGTTGAAAAAACGTTAATTCTATTATATTTGCGTGCTACGTGCGCAAAAATGCGCACGTGCGCGTAAAATTTTCGAAAAATGTTAAATGCTGAAAATGGCCTAAAACGTGCTCTAATGTAATTAAAATTTAATTTTGAGCCTTGGAACATTTGTTTGCGCGCTATTTTTGACATGACTTTAAAGGTTGACCTGTACTTTATGTTCAGTAAATATGATGTAGAAAGGTCAATTGGTTGAGTAGATATGGGTAATCAAAAAACACGTCATAAAAACGTAAATTTGCGCGCAATTTGCGTCACGCATGACTGATGTCAATGAAACGCTCCATTAGTCTATTCCTCACCAAGGTCGATGATACCTGAAAATTTCATGTTGATAGGTTCTGTCAATGTTGAGGAATCCTGCACACAAGAATGGGGAGAAAGAAATAAGAATAAGAAAAAGATGTCGTACAGAAACAATAGCTGATTCCGCTAATGTAGCGGATCAGCTAAATAGTATCACTGAGTCACCATTTGGAGCTACACAGACGACAGGTGGTACCACTCAATTACCATTTGGAACTAAAGAGTCGGTAGCTAGTACAACTCAATCACCATCAGGAGCTACACCAATGACAGATAATATCACGCAATCACCATTTGGAGCTACAGAGATGACAGGTTGTAACACTCAATAACCATTTGGAACTAAACAGATTGTAGCTAGTACCAATCTATTACTCATTCAATATTTGGAGCTACAGAGATGACAGGTTGTAACACTCAATCACCATCTGGAACTAAAGAGATGGAAATTATAACCACATAATCCCCATCTGGAGCTATACAAATGACAGATAACGTCACTCAATCACCATGTGAAGCTACAAAGATGAAAGGTGGTACTATTCAATCACCATCTCGGACTAACCAGATGGCAGCTAGTAACACTCAATCTTCATCTGGATGGTACTACTAAATGGCATTCTGAGCTTACAGAGAGGACGGATGATACTACTGTCAATCACACAAATCTCAGTGAGTGCCATTTAATCACCATGCAGAGCTAAATTTATGGCAGGTGGTACCACTCAGTCACCATATGATGCTATACAAATGGAAGCTAGTACAGTATTACTCAATCGCCATCTGGAGCTAAACATATGACAACTAGTACCACTCAATCACCATTTAGAGCTACACATTTAACAAGTGAAACCACAAAATCACAATCAAGAGCTACACTGATCAAGAGGAGGGGGGGAACATTAAAATACAAAATTACACATTCAAATTAAAATATACTGTTACGATAAAACCATTAACACCACACATACACCTATTTGCTTATTTGCTTGAAAGACAGTATACGACCTACTGATTTTGCCCTGACTCAAGCTCTGTACCTTCTTGAATCTGGTAGTAGTTTTACCATAATGCCCATATTTCGTCTATCTACTAAGTTGCATAGGGTGGGTAGAATTTGATTCTGGAAACCATTTTTAAAATTTAATCATTTTGCTGGTTTTTATGGCAAAAAAGGGGACTCAAGGTTCAGGCATTCAAAAGCAAAATCATGAGTTGTATACTGCCCTCCAAGTATGATGCGACACACTTGTTTTTAATTGGGCTATTTGCTGTACATTGAGACCATTATTCCATAATGCAACTGCGTATTCTAGAGTTGGTTGAATATACCCTTTATATACAGAAACAATTAGTTCATTTGTATTTAAATCAGCCTGTTTTAATTTACGTAACATAAATAATTTACTGTTAGTTTTCTCTAGAATAAGTTTAACATGACCATCCCATTTAAAATTTGATTGAATTGAGTAATTTTTTTCTAGGTTGACAAAGGTTTGTTCACACTATCTCTCGGATTTTTCTCAAAGGTCTGGAGGTGAAAGCAACTTGGTCCTAATGCACAACTATGGTATTTAAAAATTCAGCAGTCATTTGTTGCCATGGAAACAAGGCACTCTTGTTTTTGCCGATTTCAGGTCAAAAATCACTCAATTTCACTGATTTCATAACTGAAAAATATGAAAAGTTTGCCGAGTCTTTACATCAAGGTAAAATATTGTTTTCTTATACTGACTTCATATGTAAGTAGCCTTACCCTTAGTCTAATTATATCCCAATTTCAATGAAGTGGTGTTACATGATTGGTAGCCTGTTGCCACGTTGAAATTTATTATTTCACAACAGTTTAAAAACTAGTGAATTACATACTTGAGTGAATGGTCAAATATCTCATAGCGAGGTGAATTATTTATCTTCATATTATGGGTTTATACTAACAACATAATGGGCTACTTAGTGGTGGACAAACATTTTTGTGGCTATTTGAGGTTTTCGCGTCACGTGACCTAAAATGTAAGGATTAAAATAAGCTAAAATCATAAAATAACGTACCAGTACCAGTACAATTTCCTATGATCGTGGTGTTTAGGCGGAGGTTTTTGATCACATGAAAACATTTGGAAATCTTTTTGGGAACCAAAATGGCTTCCTTCCACATTAAATTAAGATGGCTGGCAAAATCAGATTTTAAAGGGCAACTCCGGGATTAAAATTTCTATTGATAAATCTATAGAACAATTAGTTGTGACCTAACTCACGAAATTTCACATTTGGACACCGAGACAATGCGAAATAACATGTTGAAAAGTCAGTCCCAAATCAAAAGTGGGTTTACTACTCAAATTACACAGTCTTAAAGAATAGGAAAATTTGAAATTTTGAAAGGGTTGTGCTTGAAAACCAAAATCACTTTAGAAATATAACTCACATAAATGGAAAGATCAGTCAAATTCACATTAGAACAGGTATATTTTAATGTGACTTTTGATACGGTTTTCAAACAAAACACTTTCACAATCTGTAATTTTCCTATTCTTTAGAATTGTGTAATATGAGTAGTAGACTCACTTTTTAAATTCATCTTTAATTTGGAAAGTGTTTTCATTCATGATATCATTGTCCAAATGTTGTGAAATTTTGTCAGTAGTGTAACAACTAATTGTTCTATATGTGTATACATAGAAATTTTATTTCCCGAGTTTTCTTTAAGAGCAGATTTCTGTGAAGATGATACACTCATTCTCGTGTCATCGTCTACATTCGCACCAGAATTTGAAAAGTGACAAAATGGGTCCTTAAATTGAATAAATGTGTTTAAAAATCAACAACTAGTTGCTATGGCAACACAGTTTTTTTTCATTCGTTTTTATAGGTTAAGGTAGAATTAAGGTTAATGTAAGTTTGTCTTAAGGTACCACATGGCAGGTATTGTATTCCAACTCCAAATGTTTGGTTTCCTTCGTCTATAAGGTTTAACAATATAAACAGGTCACAAACGGGCAACCCGTGTACGTAGAAAGTTGATTTTATACCAAAATGTTCAAAATGGTAATGTTTACATTATATTTCATCTAATACAATTTTGTTTTTACACAAATGACAGAGTATGGTACTTTTGACATTTCACCTGAATTTGTACAGACATTAACTTTTTACAATAAAAGTGAGGCCAAATTAAGTATATCATTGCAACTCCTCCTCCTGGTGCTTCATTTTGGTGTTAAACTGTTCAGGTTATATTTATTATGATTTTTTCACTAAATAGACAGGAAGTGACACTTTTGACATTTGACCTGATTTTCACATGACTTTTGCATGCAAAACTATATAAATCATGTGATAATATGAAAATACCAAGCAAAGGGTCAACAAGGTCTCTCCTGGTCACTTTTGGACAAAACATTGTATTAGAGCAAATATAATCGTATACCTCTTCTGATTAATTTAAGCCACATTTTATGCTTCTATGACCAGTCGTTATTGAGTTATGGGAAGACCAGGTCAATAGTCAAAGTACCAAATATGGCAGTTCGGGTCAATTTTTAACAAAATGTCCCATTAGAACAAATAGAAATATGTACACTCTGAACAACTTGAAACTAAAATAATTGTTTGTGACTAGTGGTTACTGAAATATAGTCCATTTGAATATTTTGGTGGCCATTTTGAAACAGCCCATAAAAGACCCCACGGGGTTCCAGCTTGGGCACCAAGTATTTTCGTTTATTTTGACCCACCTATGGTATCTAGAAAAGTTGCCAACTTTCATAAAAAAGTGCACACTGGAATGGTATGACATTTTGCTCCATGACTAGATAACAAACGTTTGGAGTTGAAAGCTGTCACATTAAACTAAATAATACCTTAACCTATGAGAAATGAAAAGAACTGCGTTGTCAGAGAAATTAGTGACTGATTTTGAAACACATTTATTCAATTTAAGGACCATTTTTGTCATTTTTCAAATTCTGGTACAAATGTAGACGATGACTCGTGCATGAGACTGTCATCTTGACAGAAATCTGCTCTTAAAATCTGATTTTGGCAGCCATCTTGATTTAATGTAGAAGGAAGCCATTTCGGTTGCCAAAAAGATTCCCAAATGTTTTTTTGTGATCAAAAACCTGCGCGTATACACCACAATAATACAAAATTGCACCGGTAAAAGTAGGTTATTCAATGATTTTGGCTTATTTTAATCATTACTTTTCAGGTCAGTTGACGCAAAAACCTCAAATAAAAATGTTGTCCATCACTAAGTAGCCCATGATGTTGCTAGTATGTTAGTATAAACCCACAATATGAAGATAATTAATTCACCTCTCTATGAGATATTTGACCATTCACTCAGTAATGTAATTCACTAGTTTTTCAACTGTTGTAAAATGATAAATTTTAGCGTGGCAACCCAGCCTCATTAAAATCGGGCTATAATTAGACCAAGGGTAAGACTACTTACACATAAAGTCAGTTTAAGAAATATATATTTTACCTTGATGTAAAGACTCCCCAAACTTTTCATATTTTTCATTGAGTGATGTTTTTGATCTGAAATCGGCAAAAAAAAGAGTTACTTGTTTCCATGGCAACAAAGAACTGCAGAATTTTTAAATACCATAGTTGTGCGTTTGGGGCAAGTTGTTTCCACCAGAAAAAAAAATCTCTTAACTTCTGACACAACTAATAAATTAAGACCATTGATATGAAGATTCGGATCAGGAATTATTCTTATACCGAAGTAGATTTGCATAACCTGTCACTTGAAGGGATTAAATTTTAGTTTATTGGTCAATGACCATTCATGAAGAGAACAACTCAATGCAGTTTGAATAAAAATAGATTGGTTCAACAATCTACTCTCTCCAAGTGTCCGGTAATCAACATATTTCCAGATACGGATCACAGAATTCAGACCTAAAACATCATTATTTAGGGCACTATTAATAACACATAAAAATATAATGGAGAAAGAATTGTACCTTGAGGGACTCCCCAAGTGGGCCTCCCATTCAGAGAATTAACCCATGTACTTAACTCTTTGTTTTCTCTCAGAAAGGAAATCCACAACCCATTGCATAATAGAGGGACAAACACCCTTCCATTTTCCATGAGACAATCAAAATCAATTCTATGATCAATAAGATTGAAGGCTTTTGTAAAATTTGCCAATGCTAGTATGCTAATTGAGTTTGGAAGTTCAACATTTGAAATTAAATTATAGACCTCTATTAGGCAAAGGGTGGCGGATATTCTTTTCTGATTTCTTTCCGATTCTTTAAGATGATGAATATACAGTAATTTAACAAATTCAATTACCTCTTAACAACTTACATTGAGTTATTTTATTTTAATTAATATATAATTCTACTTTAGGTAATTTTATTTTCGGACCTTAAAATTAAGAAATATTAATTTAATCGTCTTATTGTATTTCAATCTGTGTACAACTAATCCTGTCACAGGTATTATAAATGATTTTGTCTTGTGTGTGATGGGTAGATTTCTGCGCGTATGCTCAGCTGTTCTAACTACTTTTATCATGGTAACACGCTAGTTTAACTTATCTGTGACTGTCGTTTCCCATGTAGCTACATGTTTATATCATGTCATTCTTGCAAAGTTTTGGGCGTCCTACACATTTTGATGCTCTGGTAATTCGCCATACAGCAAATCCGTAAGGATCTTTCCATCTTGTATTCTTCAAAGGTTAACAATTCACCATAGGCCTAATATCTTCTGTTTGATTACAGCCAAAATACTTGGTAGCATATATAATATCAGCTCTTCCCAGTACTACAGCATCTATAAGTATTTCCATTTCCAAATCTTTGAAAGATATACTGTGATAGGCAGTGCGCCATCTATAGTTGAGAATGAAAGATACAATAAAGATGGACGACGAACCATGTGAAAATACTTTCAGTTATCAATGTCTTAATTATTGTATATAATATAAAGTAAGTTTGACCAGAGGAACCCGTGGGTCATTCGGGAATTACTTGGTATTATGAGTTTAATGTTTAACTGGATATATTTTTTGTATTGCTTATTTCTAGGTTGGATTATTTTAGAAGGTAGTAAACGTGGTTAGATAGCGTACTGTCACGGCGATATCTGTATCTATCGAGTGTAGAATTTCGTCTGCTTGTTTTCTCGTTAAGTGGGTTAGGCTTATATAGGGTCTTATTTGGCGAGACCAGAGCACGGTAGTCATACATACGGTATACAGTGTTGCTTGGGCAGGTATTGAATTACTGGTGCCTGGAACTTTATTATCGGCTAGTTTGGCTGATTTAGCTTAGCCGTTTCGGCGCCAATGCAGAAGTGCACCCCACCCAGAGTAACAATGTCAGAAGGCGAATTCCACCAAGAGTTTTTTGAAAATTTGTAAATTGTCGATTTAAATCAGTTCTCTCCTTTTCCTTTGTGGTCTTTCTACCCTTTTGCTTCTCTGAGCCTGCTCACAAACTCATAATCACTTTCAGAATCACTTGAATTCAAAGTGTCAAAATTATCTAAGACTTTACGAAGATGACGTCTGTTCCTTCTAATCACATCACCGTTTGTAGTTTTATTCTCATATGATCTATTACCTAGAACAGTTATAATACAACGAGAATTGTTCCACAGTGGTTGACCATCGGTCTTACTCATGTTCTGGATTCTGAGTTTATCTCCCTTTTAAGGTTTTAATGTTTTTACACTCTTATTGTAATTTCTTTCTTGCCTTAGTTTAAGTTTTGCCTTATGGGCTTTAACATCAGGAACTTTTGGAGTTAACAATAATTGTTAAACACAAAACATCAAGTCCGCACTTCCCACAGTCCAACGGACAGGTGGGGTCCTGTCACCACAAAAGGAGTCTAAAGTTGAAAATTTGATATATGGAGATTTATATATTAATGGAATCCCTGATTTGTAAGCTTTCTAATGAGGTATAACATGTCCCACTTTCATTTCACAGTCCAAAGTTATTAGTCTATAAAGAATGATTAGTGACTCACATTGAACTGTTACTATTTTGAGTAAACAGCCCGTAAAGTTAACCAAGCGGAAAATTCCTTTTTTCGCTCACACTCTCAAATTCATACCCTAGCAACCACTAGTTCTGTTCATCCAATTGTTATGAAATTTTGTACACAATGGAAGACAATACTAGTGAATACTATACATAAATTTCAACAAGATTTATGTACAACTTCTACATGTAATTGCTACTTAAACTTGGTAGTCATTTTTCCAAACAATGGCAAAAAACCGGTTCACGACTAGATTATTGTATTAATTATATTCACTTTAAACTACAATGTTTTTGTATTTTTATTTAAACAAACAAGTTAATATTTTTTATTAGTTACAGTGCATTAGTGAAGTATTAATATTTTTTTTTAATTAAAATAACTGATCACATTTACCATTATTTGCGACGAACTATTACGTTGGCTTAAATTGATTTTTCTCATCAGAAAACTTTCAATCTAGTTAAGGCTTTCACTAATATTATATTATATATTTTATTACAATACCACCAGTAAATGTTATACAGTACATGAAAATTTAACAAGATTTATTTACAATATTTACATATAATAGCTACTTAACCTTGTAGTCGTTGCCGAACATTGTCAAAAAATTGATTAAATAAATTCACTTTAATTACATTTTATTTTCAATTTTATTTACACAATCAAGTTATTTTGTATTATTAGTTATAATGAATTACTCTAGTAAAGTATGTTAATATTATTTTTATGTTTTTATTTTATTCTACCTTATTCAGTCACAAATGACTAAAAATTGCCCTGACTGGTATTGATAGTGATCACAAAATTATCATATTCTAGTAAAGGCGTTCAAAAACATTACACTAATTATGTATTTCATTACATTAATTATGGCGATTTTGCTTTGCGTTTGGAACTGATAGCGGTTCTGGGGCAACAATGTCCTTAGTGGCGTCAGAACAAAACTCCCGTATGCTTTTGTGTAAGTATTGTTGTCGCTGTTCGGATAAACCTGGCGGTGGCATTTTCTCGGGCAGGGTGTTTGGTGGAATATCATTAATGTTCTTTAGCAACTGAAATGATTGCTCCTCGCTCTCTACATACTGTTTGAAAAAAACTACACCTGGATAGGCACTAGTGAAGCGAAAATGGTGCAATTTCAAAATTCCAACTAATGGACGAAAGTAATCGGAAAAGAAAGTTTGCCAGTCATATGAAGGAACCTCAACACGTCCGTCTTCCCAGCCAACTACTCGTGCAATGTTGGCACCTGAATTTGAGCTTGAATTGACGACATCAGCAATGTCTTGTAAGCAGCTAACAAATGTCTGCCTATACTTTTGCTTAAACAAACCAAAATTTGCATCCGGGGTAAACTTTGTATGACCGGCGATAAGAAAGTGTAGACTTATGTCGCTATGTAGGCCACGTATGCATCTCCATGCAAGGTACCATAACAGATATCGGTTTTTGTTTTGTCCGCTACAATTGTCGCAGTTTAAAGTTACACTTTCTTCTTGCAAGCCTTGCGTTTTAAAAAAAGTCATCAAGATAGGAAACTACAGCATTCGACCCTTTAGAAAGGCTCTGTCCTTCATCAATTAAATAATTTACCTGCTGCCCGACAGCTTTACAGGCTATGCCGAAGATGCCACATTTTCTGGTTGATAGAAAAAAGACGGGACCAGGTTGTAGCGGATCACTGGGATACAACACCTGTTGCGCAAAATCGAAAGAGTAATGGATTCTGCCGTTAACTTGGTGTTGGCCTGTACCAAGGTGTTCCCCTTCTTCTACGCTTAACTGCGATTCGTCTACCAAATCTCTGTAGTTCTGTCTCTCTTTATCGACATGGCTGAGATGCAAAAGCTGCTCCTCCAGTCGTTTACGCTTATCATCCTCCATTTCATTTGCACTGTGGTACACTGAACTGTTGTTGCGCTGACACACCCAACATAAATCTGTCTTCGGCTTTGTGGTCAGGATATGTGGTGAGAATTGCTTCCATATTTTGCAAAAGGTAACTCCCTTCGCCACTCTCATTGGACTGTGTCTTATGTATGGAGAAAAAAAAAATTATTTAATTATTGAATGGTAATTTTTTTATTTGTTGAAATTTATGATTTATTCAGCTGCAGCTCTATGTATCATTTTCTTCATAACTATGCATAAACATTATGCAAGAATGCAATTATGCACATGTCTTTGTATTGTAATTTATTTTTAAACATGCTTGGTAAAAAATCAAATTATGGATACAGTAGTACAATTGGCAGGTGTTTGTCAACATACATTCTATAGTTGTGGCTGTTTTCTAATAGGCAAATTTATTTGTGTGAATCAATTTTATCAATTTACGTGAATAAATCCGACTAGTGGAAAACAGCATTTAAATTGTTAATTTAATTTTAGAATGCTGCATTCTTCATCATGTATTAATTTGGGTTTTTTTTGGCAGCATTAACTCATGCATTTTGTTATTGTTATTTCAATTTATTGGAAAACATTGAAATTGTTTTAATAAAAACAATGAATTAAAAAATGAAGTTTCCCTTAGACCCCATAAAAATAATTATTAGTTTATCACCCTATCAAAGCATAAAAACGAATGAAGGCGGAAGGTTTATTTTTAACTGACCTTCCAATGTTGTAGTGATCTCGCGTTGGGCTACTAGATCGTCCATCATTATTTTAACCTCACCCAAAAATGACGCATACACCAGCGTACCAACCTGCAGCGAAAATTGATCATTGTAGACCTACTCCTAGTTGTGTAAATAGTAGTAAAGTAAGAAAAAAAAATTGGGGTTTCCCCAAAACTGATGCGCGCTGGGGTGATAAACTATTTTTTTTCTGTGGCCTTAAAACTAATTAAAATAAATGTAAATCTTACCAGCTATAGCACGTCTTCTGTTGACTTCTTCCAATTGTGTCATGTACAATTTGTGGATGGATGTTTTAGTTTGGTGTGATGGAAGCAATCTTACTCTAGGGTCCTCTTGGTGTCGTCCCTGGACTTTACCTGGAATTACCAACCCCACTCGATCTGCGTAGGACTTCAGGAATGTAACTATGTGCCTGACATCTGCCTCGCTTAGAGCATTCGTATTGTATTTCCTGCCACCACTTTTCTTTTTCGGCGGACACACACCTTCCTTCTTATAGTGCTGAATTATTCCATTCAATTGTTTGTTGCTGATACTGCAAGGAATAATATAACTTCAAATGGTTTAGCAATGTCAACATTTTGCTACACAAGTCATAGGGTTAACATTAAATTATTGGCTTACAAACCAGAATTCATGGACAACAGATACGGAAAATTACTGTTAGAAAGTGCACGAAACTTGTGGTTATTGATTACTGTAACACAGGTATTTATATATTTTTTTTTATAGTCATACCGAGTTTGTTGGGTGTTAAAGGACAAGGTGTTAGAGGAAGCAGTTGGCGCAGCGGTGGCGTTTCGGGCTTCCAATCATGAGGTCGGTGGTTCGAGACTCACTCAGTCAG
>JAOTQE010109945.1:0-13283 GCA_025631205.1 Nesometra sesokonis
CTTTTTGATGTTTTCGGCTATTTTTTAGCATGTAACAATGCAAAAGTATGGGTAAATATTGTTTAAATACCATAATTACTTGTTTCATGGTCATAACTTATATATTTCTTTAAAATAAGCAAGTTAATTTTAAAATCCATTTTTTGTCATTTTTCAAGTGACAATACATCTTTAAAAGTGTGGATTGGCTTTCGGTATATGCATTTTTTTACAAACATTTTAGGCCTACGTGATAAGATATCTTGTTTATTAAACATGTCAAACAGAATACAATAATACATAAAAGTATGGGAAAAAACGTTTACAATCCAACAATACTAAAGTAATTATGGTCTAAAGAATCTATTTTGCCTCCAGAGCCACTTTAAAACAACAAAATACGGGGTCCGCTTTTTTTCAGTTTTTTAAACTTTCAATATAGGCCTACAGGCACATAGGCATATAAGCCTATAATCAGAAATTTTAAACAAAACTTATTTTGAAGAAAACAATTAATTGTATGCTTTGTAGGCTTTATATAATTTGGTTGTTTTAGTTGTATGTTTACCGCGATTATGAAGGCATATGCCTACATAATAAACTATATTTGTATAATTCTCAAAATATGTCAATAATGATAGATCACAATAACTACCGGTATGTCACGTGTTGATTTGAGTGACGTATGACGCACGATGACGGGGCTGTTCGTACATTTAAGTGTGATTTGCAACGCATTGCACGCCACGTTCCGTTATTGAATGTAATATTTTACTGTCCGATGGATTTACTGATGATTTAGTTCTGACCATTGTGAGGGTCACCAAACTAATGCATAAACCACAGATCATATACACAAGACGTTGACATACATGATTATAAATAATAAGATTCGCTCAGGGAATTTTTTATGGTCTTTTTTGTACTCTCCTGTTTAAACCTTGGAAAAAAACATTTGGTGAAAATCAAACTTAGCTACTCGGGGATTACTTTGGTCCGAAGTGTAGAGACAATAAAACATAGGCCTAGTTATCGGTACCATAAAGCCTTTCTCCATGCATTGCCACTGTGCAGGGTATAGTTAGGGCCTACCGTTGATAGCCTATACATCGTTTAATCCTACTGTACAATAGTTTCCTGGAAAGTCATAGTTTGTATGCATAAGTGGGATTTTGGTCAATGGTGAAAAGTTTTAAAGATAATACAACTTAATTTAATTTATTTAGGACTAATGGTAATTCTGTTGGATATTTGAATGACTAGGTCTATCCCAAAATACATTGTATACATCCTGCGGCAATGTATCTTTAATCCCACAATATTAAACGTGATGCCTTAATAATGGCAGTGATTCACTCATTTCATCTATCTATCCATCAATCATGTTAATTATTTTAATGGTATTAATTACTTCTTCATTCTATTCGTACATACATCTCTGAATGGTAGACTAGCACAAGTCTGTATGTTATAATTTAAGTGTTTAATTAAATGCGCCACCAGTGGATGATAAAGTTTTAGTGGTGTGAGGTTTGTCGTCAATAATTAAACGTCAGAACGGTATGGCGATCCACTTGCTATAGAACGCAATTGGTGCCTTTTAATCGTCTTTTACGAATTAAACCGAAGACTCTGAATGGATGCAGGCATATATGAAACCAATTCCTTCATCAATCCATCAATACAGCCATCTTTTTACGGTACCACATTATTATGGGACATTTTATTATTTAATATGAGGTCTAATAATATTTATTATTTTATATTTTTCCTCTTTGTGGTTATCCACCACTTACATTATTGCATAGCTTAGTCATAAGGCTGTCATGTTTAAAATAATAGGCCTACTAATCAATTTCAATTAAGAAAGTATTCCAAGCAGATACACGCCATCGTGACAGAATTCAATATTTCGACATCTATTTTGTCATCATCAGGAATTTTAGTTTCCCTATTCAGATTGTAGGCCTAAACGTACTCTATTATTTATTTATAATATGGTTTAGTTTGGTAACTATACTCGACAACATGCTTAATTTAATCTTCTATTTAGCCCACTTTTTTATTTTGCAGGATAAACTAGGCTATTTATTCTACTACATTTGTTTATATTTTTATAGACATATAGGCCTATTTCAGCCATTTTTATAATCATTGTTTATGCCTGGAACAGTTTATTCCAGTGAGACCAACTTTGATACCGATTTTTTTCAATTTAAATCTCCTCAACACTGCTTTTATTTTGTATTTCTGCTATATTTTGTAATAGGCCTATTTGAAGTAGGCCTATGAGAAATAAAATCACACCAACCTATACTTACCATCCATTTGACCATTTCTGCTGCTTGAAGCACAAGAATACAGATTTCTTTGCACTGTTATGTTTTTATCAGGAGTTATTTTAACTCAAATGAGAGTTATTCTGTAGATAAAATTAGTTACAGAATAACTCAAATAATTAGGTACACTACTCAATTAAACTTTAAAAATTGCACACTTTTCATTATAAAAAGAAGATGCGAAATGCGTAAAAAAATAAAAGGTTTGAACAAAATAAGCGAACACCAGTTCTATAGTAATATTTCAATCATCTTTCTCTCGAAATCCACATCGATATTTTTAATTTCACTCCAAAAACGACAAAAATAAAGGTTCCATCCATTGCTTTTGAGAAGAGGTAAAATGATAACGATATATTTGAAAGGAAAAAAAAAAAACAACCTGGCGGTTATATTTTTAGCTTAAGAATTATTAATACATATGCCTACAAGCGTGTAACAGGCTTAGGCAGGCGTCTGTGATGACTACCACCATCATCATCGTTTCTTTCCTTTGGAAACTAGGCCTAGGCCTAGTAGGTCTAGACAGGCCTAGCGTGCAATTAGCCTTTTCAACAAAGTTCAGTTGTGACATTAAGCTACGGTTTTTAACCTCATGGCTAAAAATTGTAACTCAACATAGATTGCCTTTTAGTTTAGGCCTGACTTCATCGTACTATTGCAACACAGTTAAATTTCGATGGCTTGGGCTTAGACCAAATGTAGAATTCTAACTGGTTAATTTAGTTTCAGTTAAATAACACAATTTTCAAGAAACAAAAATTACCTTTATAGGCCTATATGTATATTCATTGAAAACAAATTGCAGAATTTATTGTGTTAAAATACTACCGTATTATTCTTAATGTTGAGTAACAATTTCACTTCGAACTAATAATATGGATCGTTTGAGGTGTTTTGATTGGTTAATACTTTATGTGATGTGACGTCACTGAGTACAGACTTAGTAACTCCATGATGATTGATCGTAAAAGCATGGTAAAAGTATTCTGAATTTTCTCTTATCATTAGTTTACAAGTATTATTATTGTGTTATAATTATTAGGCCTATACATAATTATTATTACTTAATAGGTTTATTAATAGGTTAGTCAATACAGTAAAATTGTACAATTAAGTAAGCTACAGTAGGCCTAGTCACTAGTGTAACGTTCATGCCACAAGTAATAATAATAACTATTATTTTAGTTATAATACATTAATTGATGACGTTAAGCTATTAGATAAACAAATAATGCATTTTCGAAGAAGAAACAATAACAAAGCAGGTTTTACTATTTATAATAGGCCTAATTTGGTACGTTAACCCTCTATTACGCAACACTCGGCCGTTATAATTTGATTGAAATACCGTGGGAATAATTTAAACGAAACACAAACAAAGAAGAAACGTCAGGAAGGGAAAATCTACAAACGTTTGTATTGGACATTAACGAATAAATATATTTCCCTTAGAATAATAAGCCTAATTAATTGTCTAGGTCTAATTGATTAGGATAACAATGAGTGACACCCATTTTGACACTCGTATTTCTTATTCATTGTTCATGTTTCTGTTATTAATTAAACATGTGTATATTTAACTTGGTTCTTTTGATTAATCACTAAGTCAGAAATAGACAAGTAATTTATCAAATTCAGTCGTATACACAAACATTCGGTATTAGTTAAATTAAGTAAAGTATTTAATCCTGACAAGTAAAGCTTAACGATTGAACAGCTTAGCATGCTAGAGCTAGGCCTGTTGGATTATTTATATATGAAAAGCAGTAAGAGGCCATACCTAATTGTATAGTAAAATAATGTTAATTGTAATTAAGGCAAAAATATGTATACGTATAGGCCTACTTGTAACGTTTTGTAATGTTATCATCAACACTTCATCAAGGTGTTTTTTTTATAACTTTTGCCCTATGCGCGAGGTGCATGATAGTCTTGGTTCAAGACGGTGATTCTGTTTAATTCGTGAAAGACGATTAAAAGGCACCCATTGCGTTCCATAACTAAAACTTTATCATCCGTTGGTGGCGCACTTTATTAAAAAATTAAAATAAATATACAGACTTGGAGCACGTCTAGGTGCATGACTGATACCGTGTCACGAGCCCATATGTGGCAGAGCCAAGCCAAATGAGACATAAGTCGGGAAATTGAAATTTGAGTTGTTTATGGATTATAAAACTACACATTATTATCTTTAGCATGCAAACAAAAATCAGGTTCATATTATTACGAAGTTATGAGCAATCGAAGTTCGAACATTTAAAATGTAAGTTTTGAGAAAACTGCATTTGTAAATTGTTTATCAGTATACTGATGTATATTGAGTAAGCATGGCCATTTTAAATTGCATTTTTTAACATTTTTAGATCATGTATCTGAAAATTGTTAAGGTAGTATGACAATTGAATGTATAAACTGTACATTTTTTAAACAAAATAGGCCTAGGCCTAAATTTGAAAAAATTGACCATTTTTAAATGTCTGCCTATTGTGGAAATCTGGCATTTTTTTACTTATGTCTCATTTGGTTTGACTCTACCACATATTTAAACACATACCGGTAGCTAGTAGTTTGCTTCTTTAATACCCGCCAGGTAACAAATCAGTTTGTTGTCGTGTCTGTAATTTTGTCATTAACCGTACAAAATATAGGGAACCAGACGACAGTAAATGTGGAAAATTTATGATTAAAATTTCAAAGAATGTTGTATTTTATTTAATCTTTTGACTTGTCATCCACCTGATTTACGCATCACGAATTATAATCTCTAATGCAAACAATCACAAATTAGAATATACGGTGGCAGAACAATTTATTTTGAGGTTTTTCTTCTGTCAATACATATTATAATGAAAGAGGTCTAAATATGAGGGAACATATAGCAGTGGCTTTGGTACATCAAGCATCCACCAATATTCGTCAGCATCTTTTAACTGCTCTCGCTTCGTTTAACCCGCCGTTTTGGATTTCCTATGCTGAGCAAGGCTGTCTTTCGGTTGTTTCAATATTGTTACGCCAGACAAAATAGAAACGTCTGGCCTATAGTCTAGGTCAAATAAATGAAATTAAACAGGCTTACATTGTAAATTAGATAACAACGGTGGCTGTAGCAATAACAATGTAAATTAAAAAGAAAGAAAAAATGAAGTTAGTTGAGCCATGAAATTCCCAGACAGCGTTTATGGTTCAATGAAAAAAAAAAAACTTGTTACCACGCGAATTATGGTTGTATTAGGATTCTTAGGAAATAGATATGGGTGAATTGAACTACGAGTAAACTTAGATTTATTATTAAAGTTTTAAAATTGCAATATAGTTGACATTTCTACTAATATCAACATCACCACTGCCACCAAAGACATCACCATCGAAAACATAACCAAAATTAACTTTTCAATCAAAATCTCCGTTGGTGTTTTATAAGCGAGTAGTTCCAACATTAAAAAGGCCTATACAATTATTGTTAAAAGGAACTGGCTTGTGAAGCGTTAAAAAAAATCGTGAAACAGCACAAAAATCGATTCTGCGATATTATCAGAAAACTTATTTTTTTAAATTGAAAAATGAGTTTGTCAGTCTCGTAATAGCCGCCTGTCCCCGTCGGCAAATATTTTGATGGTATCACTTTTTTAAAAATGAAGTAGACCGCCACACAGGAAACACCGCATAAGAACTGTCACACAACGTGTGAAGATTTCAACTCAAATGACCTATGGTCGGAACTCCGCTTGCATTGCTTTTAATTTTTATCGGCTATTTTAGCCCCTTTCGCATTGATATAAAATTAAATCAAAACAATATTTTCGAAAGCATCCCTAAGCGACTTCAATTATATCAGTGAACAAATTGTTTGAGAAGGAATAACCAGAAGCGATTTGAAAACTTTATTATCGATCGTAGCTTGGGGTGACAATGACAGGTAGAATATCAAGGACTTAATTAGTTGTCAATGAGAAAAAATGAAGTACAGTATAATAAAATATATACTACGGAAAACGTGTTTGTTACCGTTTTTGGACAAGTTAGGTGGATAAATTGTACCAAACAACTCTTTTAGAACCTTCAGTTCCATCGTTACCGTCGTTCTGGTATTACCAACCGATAACTTTCATAGGCCAATGACACCAATTCCGGCTTTTAGTGTAGGCCTGGCTATATCCATACTCGGACGTTCGCAATGTAAAGTAGTACAGTGGCGGATCTAAAAATAGGTTATTTGAAGGGGTATAGGAATCCGACCGGGGTGGGCATGTTTATCTAATTTATTATAGGCTGATTAGTAAAGCCTGCTGTATTATTGTTTTTTATTTAAAAATTCATTATTTTTGTTGATCGAATAGCTTAACGTCATCAATTAACGTATAACTAAAATAATAATTATTATTATTAATTTTGATGTGAACGTTACACTGGGTGACTTACTGTAACCTTTAATTGTACAACAGTTTTACTGTATTGATCTACAAAGTAGTAATATAGTATAGTATATAAGTTACTGTACCGCACAACTCTTGTAGATCAAGGAGGTTTTAGTCTAGATTTTTCATCCTAACCGTCGTTACCATGATGTAAAGTTGTCTATGGTATACCAACCGATGGTTTCTTAGGCCTATAACACCAATTCCGGCTTTCTGGCGGCCTATTTATTCTCGGACGTTTGCAATATAAAGCAGTGGCGGATCCAGAAGTAGGCCTACATGAAGTGGTAGGAATTTTGACCAGGGTGGGAATATTTACAATTTTAGGTTTGGAAAGAAAAAAACACGTTTTCTGCATTAGGCCTATTTTGTGTGTATTTACAGCTCTTTTTAGAATGACTCCCTCCCCAAATCCGCGCTCAGCTCTCTTCACTTCTGGACGGGTAGGCCTACATATAACAATTTTTGTAGCTGAAGGGGAAGGGTCCGGATCCCCCAAACACCCCCTCCCAAAATTCGACACTGTACCCTTATCAGGTGGACGATGCCACAAAAGAGCATTACTAATAAATTACGTTACATTGAAAAGTAAACTGCGTTTCCCGTTTGAAAGTTTGTGTCAGTCACTCGGGATTATTGTTTACATCAGGGGAAATGTGGAGGTGGGGGAGGGGCGGTGGTTGGTGGTAATCTGGTGCCCCCTAATATCGTTAAAAACAGGGCAAATGCCTATTTTGTGTGTCAAATTAAAAATAGACAACACGCCCAACATGATCGGAAATAGTGCTCCACCCCGCCATAAGCTGAATTCTGTGTCCACTATTTTAATTATTTTCTGCCGATGGTGCTTATTCCTAGGCCTATATATAATTTAGATTATTTTATGCATTATTAACAATTTTAGGCCTAACATTAGGTCTGTGTACAATTGGCCGATTTTGCCATGCATTGCGATAGGCCTATGCTAGTCAAAACACGTCAATCTTTTAACTTTCCACCATTTGTAATAGGCCTCAAATCCAAGGGCAGACCAAGATTATACCGGAGACAGGACCTGATATTTTGAAGAAGTACGGTAGATGTATTTTAAAGAATACCCAATAGGCCTAAACATTTTGGAGAATTAGCATGTTTATAACTCGATTTTATCCTAAATTTTCAAATAGTAGGTCCTATTTTTCCCCAAAAGCGGTAGAACATCTAGGATCGACAACCAATTCTTCAGGTCCAGTCAAAATATGGAAAAAAAGGGCTCAACCCAAAACTAATTGCAACAAAAACTATTTCACCTGAAATTGACGTGAAATAACCAATCAAACATCATATCAAAAGTTTACCAAAATTGGAGGAGTGGAACAGTGCCTAATTTGCATAAATTCAAAATGGCCGCCGTTAAATATACTTTCGCATATATATCGGGATAGGAAACTCATAGAAACTTAATTTTGGTGTCGATACCCATGTTTAGAGGGTTAAGGAGAAGATTAGTAAAGGTATTGATAATATTGTGTTGCTTTTTCATGTTTAATCAGCATAAATTCAAAATGACCGCCATTAAATATACTTTTGCATATATCTTTGATAGGAAACTCATAGAGATTTAATTCTTGTGTCTATACCCATGGTTATAGGATCAATGAACACCTTAGTAGAGGTAATGATAAAATTGTGTTGCTTTTCATATCTATATAATATTGTGAGATATAAAACTTATATAAGACTCATTGTGCATTTTAAACATTTTTTAATTAGATAAGGAACAGGCTAATAGATGTTGTGATAATATTTTGCATAATTTTCATAAATTCAAAATGCTATTTCTTATTTCTTGACCTTTGACCTAGTCCTCTTTTATCTCAATTACTACCCTTTTAAAATGATTCAGAAAATTGCTATAATGGAATATTATGTCGCAAAGCAACTGAAGGGCCATTCTTGACCTACATCGCGTATCTTAGTAGGCCTAACTGTATTTAATCCATCATTAACTATGTCATTTAAAAGTCAAAATTCATGTTTTGAAGAAAGATGACATCTTTTAGTTATGGGGTAGTGGTAATATAACAAGCCATAAGTGCAGTTTTAAGTGATAGATTTATGTTATTTATATATATTAATTCCAAGAATGTGTGAATAAATGTTTATATTTTAATTTAATAATCATAACCATCGAATAATTAGCCATAAAAGTTCAATTGGTCACATTTTCATGAAAAAACAAGTTTAAGTTTTTTGTATATGGGTAATAAAATTAGCCATAACTACAGTTTTATATGGTACATTTATTTTATTTTGGAATCATTCCAATGATTTTACAATTGTATATATTTTGATATAAAGCTCATAACAACTGGATCACTAATTACGTCATCAAAAGGTAAAATTGCCAAAAAAAAAATCCAAATTGAAATAGGAGAAATACAAATAGCCATTAAGTGCTGTTTTATGTTTTTATTAATTTTATTATTTTTTGTTTTTTTTAACATTTTGGGGTTCCAGAAACTGTATTGACAAATTACAATGCCTTTCAGTCACTTTAGGTACCATGACAGTAGTCTACGGGCGCATCAAAGTTACGAATAAGTGCGCGCGCAGTTACCAAAAACAGTAAAATTATGCTAAAATTATACATGTTTATCACTTTCTTTTATTTTGGTATCATTGGAAAGAGATTTTGATTCCCTATATGTTGCTATAGAGTTCATAACAATTGGATCAATAATGTTATTAAAAGTTCAAGGTTCACGTTTTTAATTTTCTGAGTAGGGGTAATATAAAAAGCAATAAGTGCAGTTTCAAATAATAAATTTCTTTTATTTTGATACTAGGCCTATTCAAAAGATTTTTTGATCGTTTAGATTTTGATATATCGATCATAATAATATGATAATTAATTCGGTCATAAAATGTGAAAAGGTCACATTGACAAGAAAAAAATCTAGAAATGTAACTTTTGGGGTAGGGGTAATATAAATAGCCATTATGTGCCATTTGATGTGATTCATTTCTCTTATTCTCGTAAATTTTAGATTACCTATATGTTTTATATAAAGTTTACAACAATCAGATAATTAATTATGTCATTAAGAGGTCAAAACTTCACATTAAAAAAAATATTATTTTGAGTTTTGGGGTTAGGTGTAAAAAGAGCCACAAGTACTCTTTTATTTGATCAAATTCTTTTATTATTAACATTCAAAAGAGTTTTTGCCTGTCTATATTTTTGTATATAGCATAAAACATTCAAATGATTGCGTCATAAAGGGTCAAAAGGTCACATTGCAAAGAAAGAATAAAAAAAAATTAAGATTGTGGGAGACGGGAAATATAAATAGTCATTATAGTGTAGTTTTATGTTATCAAGTTTTGTTTTTAAATATCATTTTAAGACTTATATGTGAAAGTTCATTCTAAAGAGTTTTTAATTGCCTGTATTTTGGGATAAAGTTCAAAGCAATCCGGTCATTATATCATAAAAGGTCA
The DNA here is from genome assembly GCA_025631205.1 of Nesometra sesokonis. Taxonomy (NCBI): domain Eukaryota; kingdom Metazoa; phylum Echinodermata; class Crinoidea; order Comatulida; family Antedonidae; genus Nesometra; species Nesometra sesokonis. Next base: position 10,223 of record JAOTQE010109945.1, read on the forward strand.
AAGGTTATACAGTATTTCCAAGAAAATGCGATAATTATTTTTGGGCGAGTGATATGAATAGTGCAGTTTTTAAACCAATTCTGTTTAAGTAGGTTTCATTCCAATACATTTTTGATTGCCTATATACATATAAAAAGTCCATAACCGTGGGATCATTAATTTTCTCATAAAAGGTCAAAAGGTCACATTTCTAGGAAAAGATAGATTTCAGTTTTGGCCGTATAGGTAATATAAATAGCCATAAGCGTATTTATGTAATAAATTTCTTTATGCTTGTTTGATATTGCAAAGATTGTTTGATTGTCTATATTGTGATGATATAAAGCGCATAACAATCGGACCACTAATTACGTCATAAAAAATGACATTGTCTAAAAAGATGACAATTTTGAGTTTTTCAGGTTAGTCATACTTGATTAATTCAAAATGTTCGTACATTAGCCATGTAGGCCTATTGTTAACAATGTTATTTTTAAACTTAATGGTCATAAAAACATGGACATGATCACTGTAGACTTAAGTCAATGTGCATTTTAAATTACAGAACAAATAATGTTTAATGACAGCTATTTTGAATTTTTATAAATTAGAACACAAAAAAAAGCAACACAATTTTATCAATACCGTTACTAAAGTGTTCCTTGATCCCAAAAACATCGGTATAGACACCAAAAATAAGTCTTTACGAGCTTCCTATCCTAAGATGTATGCAAATGTATATATAATGGCCGCCATTTTGAATTTATGCTAATTACACATGAAAAAGCAACACAACATTATCAAAACCTTTATTAATGTGTTCCTTGACCCTATAAATATGGGTGTAGACACCAAGATTAAGTCTGTATGAGTTTCCTATCCCGAGATATATGCAAAAGTATATTTAATGGCGGCCATTTTAAATTTATGCTAATTAGGCACTGTTCCACTCCTCCGATTTTGGTAAACTTTTGATGTGTTGTTTCACTAGCAATTCCAAACCAAATACAAGTTAAATGGTTTTTGTTGCAATTTGTTTTGGATCATTTCATATTTTGACTGGATTAAGTCGTCTTAAAACGTACCGGTATGGTGATAGAGCACTTGCAGTTGCAGCTCCTAAACTTTGGAACACTTCTTCTTCTTCTTCTTCTTCTTCTTCTTCTGTGAACTAGTTTGAAACCTCATCTTTTTTTATTCATTGCGATCTATTGTGATTTTAAATTCAATTTTTTTTTAAATTCTTTACAGCGCTTTAAGGCATTCTCTTGTTTAAATAAAAATACATTACATTATATTACATTAAATTACATTAGTAAAGAGGTAGGCGGTTATAAAGTAGCATAATAAAATAAAGTAAAAATAACAACCAGCATGCATACCGCCTAACTCGGTATGGTTTGCAGGTAGGACGAACATATTTCGTTAACACACTTTATAAGAAAAATGACGCTATGAAAAAAATAAAAACAAACTAAGGCTGAGAACAAATTCAATGAGAGGTTTTTTTATTAAAGGAAATTTTTAAAAAATACAATAAAAATCAAGTCATCACATAGGCAGCTATTCGTTTTAAAAGTTTATATCAGCTTAATATTCATACTCCATTAATGTCTTCAGATGTACTAGAGAAGTTCAGGAACTATACAAAAGTCCCAGTCAAGTTTTAGCTGGAATACATGATTACCCCATCGAAACAGCCGTTCACAGACACCTTTAGGCCTAGAGCACAGTGTAGGTCTCCGTTTTACCGTTGAAGAACAAAAGAACAGTTTGAGCCTGAAATTGGCAAAAAATGAAACACCGAGCCTGGACAAAAGGTCTATTTACTGATTCTTGTGTTTTTTATGTGTATTATGCAGGCTTATGGAAAAAAATGTGTAGCCCTGTGTCATTTTCAAAATTTTACCGGTCGGTTTAGGTTCTGAAAATGGTTCTTTAATGGTATTTTACAAGACAGAATACCGGTAATAGGCCTAGGTCTTACGGTAAGGTTTTCATTAAAAAAACACTCAGCACAAGAACTTGAAATTATCTTCGTTGTTAGACCGACAATATTGACTAAACAATTCAAACAAAAACGAAATTACAGTTGTAAAACTAATGTTTATCCAGAGCCAGCCATAGCCTTTCAGAGCCGAAACAAATACAGTACTCCATTTACACAGACGCAACTTGAGTGTTTATTTCCCAACAAATTATTGCACCTATATTAGCAGACCTACTTATTATTAAAACACTCTGTTTCAAAATCGCATGTAAACTCAAGTATATTACCCAGCAAATTATTGCGTTTATATTATTAGTTATTATTTAAAACAAATGCGATTTGAGTGAGATCAAACATGTTCTGTTTGTTAACGACAAGAGAGACCGCTGTTACGAGAGTTATAAATGTTCGTCTGGTGAACTTTATACAATCCTATAACACTATCCATTAATTATATGTAAAGTAATTCTGTATAAAAACAATTTTTATAACATCAAATTATACTCCACAAAAAGCGTTTTTATGACCCTGATAGTGGTAAGTGTTAGTAATAGGCATAACATAGAAATTTATATTAATAATGTTCCGGTATAAGTTCAGTGAACCTATGCTATTACAAATAAACGTGTATGCATACTGTATGCTGATTTTAACGCACTTGATCCATATAAACATTAAACCTAAACCAGGTAATCATGTTATGTACTGGGGAGAGGGCTAAGTTCGTAAACCCTTGATTTATCCTTATAATCAATTACAGGCTCAGTTAATACATCAAAATTACATTGTTGTGATGATAGGCAGCCTACTTGACGAATCTCATACGGTATATAGCAATATAAAACAAACCCGTAGGCCTAAAATATATAATGATACAAATTCACAGTCCCTGAGGTACAAAAACAAACCCAAAGTCCTGATATACATAAATATTAAAACCAACAGTCCTTTGGTAGGCAAAATAAAAATATTAATTGTAGAGACTAAACAAATCTAAAGTCATTGTGTATAAAGCCTAGACTATACAAACCAAACCCACAGTAATTTTTTTTTTTTTTTTTTTTTTTTTTTTTTTTTATTAATCCATTTGCT